>VDFB02393293.1:0-138215 GCA_007258455.2 Sequoia sempervirens | reverse complement strand
CATGAATGGTCACGGGTAAGGGAACTGAGGAGCTTTTGCAGAGAAGTAGATCTTTTGCAGAGAAGTAGATATATTTGCAGATCAGAGTTGTAATTGGTGTAATGCATAATGTATTTGGGTTGTTCAATAAATAAAATTGTACATGAATTTTGGGGCATATGGTAAATTAACCACTAGCAAATTATCAATGAAAAATTCACCGTCAACAATTCATTGTGGGAAAATTCATTGTCATGACAATTCACCGTGCGAAAAATTAATTGCATGAATTTGTGGCGGTTAATTTTCCATGGCGGTGAATTTTTGGTAGCGGTGAATTTTTCCGTGATGAATTGTTGACTGTGAATTTTCCATCGATGAATTACTGGCGGTGAATTTTCCTAGAGCCGAATTTTTGAGTAACCTAAAATTTTGATATTGATAAAGCATGAAACCTACGTAATTTGAAAGCTTGAATTGAATTTATTTTCATGGTTCATGATTGACAAATTAAATTGTCCATTCGATCAATTGTTGGCTTTTACGGAGGATATTCCATGTAATTTGGGTTTGAGTGTAGATATGGTGATATAGCTAAGGGAGTTTGTTTTGCCTCTTGTGCCATCAAGAGGTGTGCCTTGTGGGATTGTTATGTCATTTTCCTAAGAGATGAAATGCATTGATAAACCACAAGGCATGAGATCATTATCTTTTTAATGTATCTTATTTCTTTTATTTACAACTTCATCTAGCAATTGAGAAAGTATGTATTGCTACTTCTCAATATGATTCTTTCCTATTAAAGTGTCCTTCACAGTTGTAGTTGTTAGGATTAAATATTCTCCCTTTTTCATTGTTGTCTCTTTGTGGCTATCATTATTCATGCTATTATTTTTAGAATGCTTAGATCTTTATCTAAACTATGTTTTTCTACCTTTGGCATTGCAACATTATTTTTTTCGGGATGGATATTTATGTTCCTCAATTGATATCCATTGTGTGCATGTATGAACGAAAGCTCAATGTGGATTTTCTTATCTTCATATAAGGTTTACTTGATACTTTTTCCTCATTATCTCCCTTAGATATTGAAAATCATTAAGGTATTGAAAATCATCAAACTAGTCTATCTCCTCATCATGATATTTTGCATGTTCATCCTCATAAAATTTCCTTTCATTTGTGCTTCCATTTAGGGTGCTTGTAAAACTCGTAGGATCATGGGGAGGGTATAAATCTTCACACCACAAAGACACATCCTAAAAAACACATTATCTTTTGTAAGAGGATTAGAGGAAATCTATTTTTTTATTTGGAATCCTTGTGACATGCTACATTGTTCCTATCATATTATTGTGGTCTTTTGGACCATTCATAATTATATGGCTTATTATGCAAATTCTTACCCTCATTGAAATGAGTTGCAATATTGGGAGGTGGAAACCCTTTTCATTTTGTGCAGCCTTATAGGATAAATCCTTAACAAACCCCACTAGCTTGTCTAAATTTTTATCACTAGTGAAAGGTTTAAACAATGATTTTCTATTAGGTTAAGCTAACTTGAGATATCCTCTTTTGAGGTGTTTATCTAAAATCCTCATTTCACTGTCAATATTAAGTGCAATAGAATAAGCCTCCTTGAAAGTTTGTGGGTTCTTTTCCTTGAGACAATGTCTATTCTTGGCATTGAAAGCTCCACGACATAGAATGAGGCACATGGGGTCATTTGGTCTCAAATGTGGTGGCACCTTCCTTATTAACACAATAAATCTATTATTAAAATAAACCACTATCTTGTTCACTCCCTTTTTATGTTTTTGAGATCATTTATTACAAATTTAGGGTCCACGCCATATTATAGCCTACAAACTTTAATGAATTCCTTCCATGTATCAATGGTATTGTCAAGGAGGATCCTATACCACTCCTTTGCATTCTCTTCTAGAGATTGGACAAAAATATTCATCATTGCATCATCATATTAAACTTCATACTCATTAGTAAAATTAATGAAATTCTTGAGATGTTATTCACCTGATACAACATTATTACCTTGGAACCTTGCGATCTTTGCCTTGATTTCATTTGAGATGATGTTAGGGTAACCATGTATACAAATGAATTCCAATTTATTGTACTTATCATTGTTGAGAGGATATCCCAGTGGAGAAAAAAATTGCTCCATTCTCCTAGGTTGCACATTAACATTCTACCCACATTCACATTATTGTTTCCCTAGAATCCAATTGGTTGGTTTGGGATGGTTTTATGTTGAACATTATGGACAATCAGTAAATTGACATGAGGATTTTTGTGATTATTTTGAATTTGTTGATTTTTATTCATCAATTGGCCATTCAAATTTAGTTACATGTCAAGGTGTTTCTACATTTCACATTACCTATATGCAAGTTGATTAATTATGGCTTCATGATGACTACTTCCTCTTTCCCCACAATCAATTTTTGATTGTATAATTGCATTAGCATCTTGAAGGGGATCTCATGTTCTTGTTTTGTTCCAACCTCTTATGAGGTAATGATAGGAGAAGGACGAGGATTACCCATCAAATTCCTCACATGAGGAGGTGGAGGTAATTTAGGGTTCACATCAATTGTTGGGATGTTCCTTTTTTCTCCCTCATTTTGTTGATTGCATGTCATACCACGGTTGTATTTAAAATTTCTTGTACCTATTCAAACCATTTTGTCAACATAATCATTTGAAGTATATTGATATTGATCTCTTAAATATACAACATTCTTCCTACTAGATGACATGTACCTAACTCAATACTTTGGTAATTATCCAAGGACGACACACCTAGATTTTTGTTTTTTCATTCAAATTGTCTCCTTGCATCAATTGGAAATATACCAATCTATCCCAACTTCTATATCTTTTTCCTCTTTCCATTTTTTATCTTCTTTGATAATTTTGTTATTTTTTAGTCTAATTTATAATTTAACGACACTACTTCTCATACTAATTGAGACTTAAGTTTTAATATACATAGTGAAAAAACTTCTCTAACATTATCACCAAGGTATTCAAATTAATCTTGTGATTAGTGTATCCTTGAAAATGATTCCAAAATGTTAGATCCCAAAATTGCTCTCCCAAATCCTAGAGCTCCTCTCCACACTTAAGGTTGGTTGTATCTTCAAGAAGGGAAGCATAATATCATCAATAGACTCAAGATGGTTAAAGGCTTACTCTAAGAGTGAGTTTAATCTCTCATAATCTTTAATATTAGCTTAAAATCAAGATGTATTCCTCAACAGAAATTCACATCAAACAAAATGGACAACCAAAATTACAGACAACAGTTATACCCAAATATACACTTAGCTATAATGACCTATAGATAGTTGATGAATACTTTCACATACATCAATGAATGATTATAGTGTTGCACTCCCTTGTAATGGTTTCATTTACACTTCTATAGACATTGGAAAAGTATAGGTATACTAAACATGGTTCTTTGAGGATATAATAGTTAGGTTTTCTTTGAGGATATAAATAAGATTGCTTAATTTTTTTTATTAAAAAAGTTGAATGTTGTTTAAATTTTACTAGTCAAAAAACTTTATAATACAACATTGAAATGATACAATTTTAGGGGGGGGATGTTATACCTTATTGGTATTTGGAAGTTTTTCATTATACTGATATATTTCATGTTGTTTTGATTATGATATTAATTATTTTTGATGTCTTGATTAATTGATATATGTAATTTTTGTAATATTTATGCATATTTTTATGATTATTAAACTAATTGTCTTTTTTATTTTGTTATTATAAGTGAAGTATACTAATGTGAAATGGTTAAAAAGGGAGCACATGGAGGAGGGAAGTATAATTTAGTTACAAGTAAGGATTAACATTGTATACACCTAAAAATGGTCTGGATAATCTAATTAATTAAATACAATTTATTTGATTAATTACCTTGATTTCCTCTACTATTAAATAAATAGAAATATTTATTTATAGTTCATTCTCCTATTCTTCAATTTTAATTAAATATACAACTTCAATAGTTTGTGTTATTTAATTATCACATCATTCAATCTTAATTAATTAAACAAGGTTAAATACTTTGTTGTTTAAATATCACATTCCTTCTATATTTATTTAATAAACAAATTCTATAGTTTGTTTTATTAAATTATTTATTCTCTTTTGCTAATTTGAATAAAATTACAAATTATTCAAATAAAGGCATAAAGGAAAATTTCCTCTATTCACTCACCTGCCAAATTAGATATCAAATATCCAATTTAATTCAACTAGTATTCACGAGAAAGTTGTGGAGACAAATTTGCAGGCAATCCTCTCAATCTCATTCATCTAATTCTTCCTATCATCTGGCCTGATGTTTTCATTGGGAGAAACCATTCCCATAATCAGCTCAAGCTTCTCAATCTCTCACCATTCAATTCTTCAGATTGAATCCAAGCCTTTGTTGTGCTGCCCTGTCATGATGTGTTGCCGTAAATCTATATATACAACCTTTCTCCACAAGAAATGCATCTAGAATCTCTCATCTTTGTGCAAACTTACTTTGCAGGAATAGCAATCAAGCAATCATAGCAATAGAATCTTAGCATCATAGCAATCATAGCATCTATAGAATCAATATCATGGTTGCATCGTAATTTATTGTAGCTTCCATCCATCAGGTTTCATGTCAGCATAGTTTACAGTAGCATCAATATCATTTAGAAATCACCATATAGAAGTACATCATTGCATTTAGCATCACTCCATTCTCTAGATTGGCATTTTAACAGTCACACTTCTTACCAAATATGAGAGCCCTTTGTGATTTGATAAATCTTTGGAGATAGGAAACAATGAGACACTTTCAAGTTTTTTGTGCTTTAAATTAGTTAAATGTTGTTAAATCTTGATATAATGTTTCATTAAGAAGTGTTTTTAGTTGTTTTACTTATTTACTTATTTCACACTTACATTTTGGTGCCCATCGTGGGGCTCTAACCCCATATTTTAACAATTTTTTGAAAAGTGTTCATACAAGATACAAGTGTGTTTTCTTTTAGCGAGATCGAGAGATTCTGCAGTGTTTCCACCGAAAGTTTTAGTGCTTCTACAATCTATTTTAGCACTTCCACCAAAAGTTCTAGCGCTTCTACAATCTATTTTAGCGCTTCCACCCAAAGCTTTTAGGAAGGTTGATTGTTCCAGGTCCAATTTTGTTTTAGCGCTTTTGTTGAATTCTACAACGCCTCTACCAAATTTTGTAGCGCTTCTTCCAAATGATGCAGCGCTTCTAATGAATAAAACAACGCTTATGCAAAAAAATTTAGCGTTTCTGTAATTCTTGTCTGGATCCGACACGATCGCAGCCAAAAATTTATTTTGCTACATTTGGACTAAAAAGAACCAATCCTAGGGTAGTCATTTTGTTTAAAATATATCAATCCTAGGGTAGTCATTTTGGTTTAAATTATATCAATCCTATGGTAGTCATCATACATTTTCTATATCAGTTAAAATTAACATCATGACTCTTGTGAAGCAATATCTTCACCTAGAATAGAAAATTGTCGTTTGGGCTCTAAAAATTGAACAATTGATTTATGTGATTGTGTGGTGATAGGAATATTCTCTCCTCTTAACTGGGTGATCAAAACGCTAGACTCATCCTTTATTTTTATGCTTTATTAAATCCTTTAGAAGTCCTATCGTAGTGGAAAAAAGTACTTACCCTACAAGAACGACCTAAGTGGGAACGCCTAAAGCCAAGGATTCCAACCCACTATAATCAAAAAGCGAGTTGTTGATGAAAGTCCAACTTGACGGTAGTGTGCAAGATAAACATCCCCAAAGCCTTTGTTCTAGAGGTTGGGAGGTCTCTTGAGGGAGTTTATCATTTTCCGCACCACACAGAAAACCTATCTATGAACCATAGTGTAGAATCTAGCTAAGTCAATAACCAGAAATTGTAATACTCGCAGTGCAAGGGGAGGGAAGAATTTTCCCCCAAGAAACTCACCATATAATTTCCAAGGACCGTTTGCTCAAGGGATCGAGAAATCTAACTTTGAGTATGCGCCTAGAAAAGATAAAAAAACAAGTGCCCTCTAGGGGGTGACACGGCTGTGTGAGTCGACACAATTTTAAGATGTGGGTTGTTGAGTATAACGATGACCTTTTTGACCTTAAGAGTGAGTATGTCTGAAGTGTATTTTTGTTAAAAAAACCAGTGAAAATAGGACCATGCGTGGTTCTTGAACATACACTTATTGTTTACATTCTAGGTCTTAAAAACAACTATTCTAAAATTGCTTGTTGTGTTTTCGAATCATTAATTCAGATAAAGATCTTCCAAAAAGAACAAAAAAGAGTCAAACAAAATCAAACAGTGAAATTTATGATTAGGGATTGGAAATCCACAACGTTTTTCAAGAAATCCCTCACAAAAAGATTCAAGAAACCAAAGAAACAACTTAGTTACAAGAAGCTTTTGGAAAGAAGATGATTTTTATATCAAAATAGGAAAGTCTTGCTTCAACATAGAACTTTCATCCATAGGTTTCACAATTTTGCTAGGGGATATACTGATGATTATGCTTTAGAGCCTTTATATTCACAAGATTATTTTCAAAGAAGAGCTCTTTCACAGAAACATAATCATAGTCAACCTATCCGTCAGTCTTCCATCCCACAACCAGCAATTGAATATTCCATCAAGCTCGATCAATTCTTATAGTAGAAGAAACTTGGAAACATTAGGCTTGTCATCCTAAATCAGAAAATTACCAGCAAAGATATCCTATCACAATACCAAAAATCTTGAAAATTACACCCAAAAAAAACCAATCTCGTCATGGAAGTGAAAATTAGACAACACTGTGGGAACCCAAAGTAGCACTTACACACTCTATTTTAGCACTTCTGCATTATCTTTTAGCGCATCCATAGCTAAAATAGCACTTTTGCAGTCTGTTTTAGCACTTATGCCAAATTTTGTAGTGCATCCACCGACAATAATCAAAATTACCAGTGTCAGAATTTACCAGTCTTTTAGGGCATTTACAGTCTATTTTAGCGCTTCTACCCTATTTTACAGTACTTTTACCATAACTTTTAGCACTTCTACAGTCCGTTTTAGCACTTTTTCCCTCTGTATCAGTGCTTCCACATAACAGAAAAATAGAGAGCTTTCAGAAACATTTGCCAAATTTGTTGACATCATAAACTCAGGTTTTCATTAGATAGAAACATTTTTACAGTCCAAACAATGTCTTAAACCTGAAACATATAGATTCTCACAAGTTAAAATTCTTTTAACTTGAACCTAGATCTTGCAAACAACAAAGTGTCCAATTATCAAAACAAAAATCTCGATTATTGAGTTAAGTTTCCTCATTAGGATTTTGACATCCTATCATCACAAAACAAAACACAATAATCATTTTTTTTAACTTAGTCTCATCAATAGAATACATCATTCTATTCAAATTTGTTAAAATCCAATTGAAACTAATCCAAACACAGAAGATCAAAGTTTTAGTGAAACAACAAATACTTGTATGCCAATCTTGACAAGGTTACAAAGACAAAAACTTAGAGAAAAGGAATTAGAAACACCAAAAAAAATGGTTGACGAAAACCCCTTTTCCCGATTTCATCAAAATGATCCCAATGAGATAACCCAAGAGGATATACAAACCACCCAACAAGATCCAAATTTCCATAAATTCATGGAAAAGGTCTTTGAACAAGATATGGAAAAATACCTCTTGATGTTAGCAAAACTGGGTGCAAAACTTCTGAAAGATTTCGACATCAATTGATTAAAGGAAACACCTAGAACAATTGAAACAAAACCACACAACACGCAAGACACAGATCAAGTGGTTGCTCTAACCGCTCAAATGCAAACTTTACAACAACAAATTCAAGATATGCAAAAGGGAACCACAAAGAGGTATTCATTACAGGACATTTGTCCTTATCCCTTTCATCCGAGTGTAGATATGATACCCTTCCCTAGGCATTGTGAGTTCCCCAAATATGACAAGTACAATGGCAAAATGGATCCGATTGACCATGTGAGGGAATTCAGAACAATGAGCCTGGAGTTTGCACAGGAGGATACTTACCTAATGAGGTTATTTCTTGGGAGTTTAGGAGCACACTGTATGGAATGGTTCTCCAAATTACAACTAGGGATTAGATCCTTTGAAGAACTGGTTAACAGATTTATCACATATTTCTCCTTCAACATTCAACATAACGTAACCATAAAAGATTTGTACAACATGAAACAAAAGAAGGGAGAAACATTCCTATCATTCTTACAACATTGGCAAAAATTTTTTGCTAGATATCCTCAATCTATACCTGAAGAGGAAAAGATTGAATTATTTATCGACAACTTAAATGATGACATGAGTTATAGACTGGATCTACAATGTCCCCCAACATTTGAAAAGGTGATTGAGAATAGGCTTAAAATTGAAGAAGCCTTAGTCAAAAGAGGAGTGATTAAACATTACAATGATACATCAAACAATGCAAATTCCTCAAATCATTATGGAAACAATGATAAGCCTAAATTTTGGTAGAAAAAAAAAACTACTGGAAACAATGATGCTACAACTAGCACACAAAATACAAAACTAGTATTCAATTTGACAGCAACACCTATGAAAACAAATCAGAATGAAAACCAAAAGAACAATCAAGGTACCACTCAAAATAATAACCCAAATAATGGAGAATCTCAGCCACCACCATATCAAAGACAATCCAATCGACAGAGATTAACACCATTAGGACAAACTTTGGAATCACCAATGAGAGAGCTTATTGCAAATAGACTTATTACTCTACCAGAAGCACAAAATTGGGAGCTGAAAGTGAAACCATCTTGGTGGAATGACGCTAACTATTGCAACTTTCATAAAAATAAAGGACTTAAAACAAATGACTATATGCAATTAAAACACCTGATACAAGACTTGATTGAAGTAAAGAAGGTGTTTATCGAAGGACATCAAAAAAACAACGATCACGATGTGTTTACAAATCCTTTACCCAACTATGAAAAATGAGAATCTTCTTCAAACAATAAAGGAAAAAGTGTAAACTATATCTATGACACCACCATTCTTTGATTTTCTAAGGTTGAGAAAAATAATGTCATTGATAATCAAACAGATACCATAAACATCAATGACATTGTATCCCTGAATGTGATTCCAAACATAAATACATCCAACAACCAAATCAACGTCATAAAAATCAGGGAAACACAAGACTATCAACTAGTCAATGCAACAACCAAGGGGCAGTCCAAAGTGATACTAAAAGGAGTTTCATCTAAAATCACTACTCCCCCATCACATCAATACAACATTGTGGATCAACTACAAAAGATACCCACACAAATATCCATACTGGAACTTCTTAAAATTTCACCATCACATAAAGAGGTTCTAGAATAGGCTCTGGTAACCACTACGGTACCCAATAATTTGGATGTTTGTCAATTTCAAGGTATGGTGGGACATCTGACCACACCTCATTGTTTTTCATTCTCTGAACAAGATGATGTGTCACCGAATCACCCACACAATGTGGCCTTACATATAGAGGTTCTAATCCATAAACACCATGTCAAGCATGTCTTAATAGATGGCAGAGTTGGATTAAATATTTGTACTTTAAAACTAATTCATGCACTAGGATATTCCAACAATGCCATTGATGCCAGAAGAAAGATAACAATAAAAGCATATGATGAAGAGGAAAGGTCTTCCAAGGGGCTGATTGTAATACCAATTCAAGTGGGACCGATTGTCAAAAATATTTTTTCAAGTGTCAGACAAGGAGCTAACATATAACATACTCTTGGGACATCCATGGATCTATGAAATGCAAGCGGTACCTTCGACATATCATCAATGTTTGAAATTTCCTGTCAATGGACAAGAGGTCACAATTTCAGCTGACAACAATAATCCTCAGACTTGTAACATGATTAAGGAAAATCAAGACACTATGATACCCTACAATAGAGAAGCTAGCACATTTGCTTCATCCAGTGGTGAAAAGCAACTCAATTTTATATCCAAATGGGTTGAGAAGAAGGACTAGGCAAAGGAAACAACTATTGCTAACTCAACTATATCAAATAATGAAAGATCCCTGAACACTCTATCACAACAATTTACAGACAAGGTCCAATTAAAGGACAAATTCTTGGGAGAGTATTCTCTTGAGCAATCTTTGTGTCTTTCACAATTGCTACCATCCCCAAAATCATATGGACAACCCAAAAAAAATACACAACAATCATCACAACCTGTCACGGTTCTAGGTGAAAGGTTTGTAAAAGCAGGTACCCTAGAAGATGAATCAGAAGACAAATCCATTCTCAATTGGCTATATAAAAATGAAGAAGCCTCAACATCAACAAATATCAACATACAAATAGATCAGTATGGGAAAGGAAAGGCTATCTTAGAGAAAATGGGCTATGAAGGGCAAGGACCAATTGGAAAGAGAAAATATGGTATTATAGAACCTATTCAACCTCTAACACTTTAGCCTAAGGATAAAATAGGATTAGGCTACAAAAGGGAATCAAAAGAAGAAGTAACTCAGAAAGTGGTAGAAAGGATTCTGCAAATGAGGGATGACTCTGAAACAGATTCCAATGAATATGAATGGGATCATTTATCTGCAACATCATACACTGACAATCAAATTGATGTCATCAAAGCATATACACCTGTACGAGAGGAGGGAAAAAGTTCAGGAACAAGACCACTTGTATTGGGATCACCAAATATCGATGACTCAAGTGAGGATGAATAGACATCGAGTGAGCTAGACAACTCGGAGGAGGGTAATATCATAGACCTCGACCTTCCCATTGACAATTTTGACCACCTAGTTATCAGAACACTTACAACCATCGACCTTACTCAACCTAATGACTTATCACCCTTGATACATCCCAAGCTTATTGAATGGGAACCAACCAAACCTATTAATATACAAATCTTTTCAAATGATGATGTCATTGTCAATTTCCTTTGCAGTGAAAAACTTTATACAAGTTCTACCCATAACACTCATAACAACACTTCAAATCAAGAGGGTGCCAAATCTTCCAGTTTCAAAAATGACAAGAAGAAAAAAGGATCTAATGGTGAAAACCTTTATGAGGCACCATTAGATTTTGAAAAAGAAAAAATAAAGAATGTATCTAACAGTGAAAACCTTTATGAGGCACTGAAAGATGGGAGATTTGACACCCTTCCAGAGCACTACCATGATAGATCATCAATACTAGTGGAACCAACACAATCCATAAATCTTGGAACAACTGAAAAGGCAAAGGTTCTACATCTGGTAGCGTCTATGACATAATGGGAGAAGCTCAAATTTACCAAATTCTTTGAAGAGCGACATATCAATTTTGCTTGGTCTTATTCTGACATGCTAGGATTAGATCTGAGTCTCCTAATGCATCATCTGTCTCTACCAACTGGAATCAAACCAGTCAAGCAAAAATTGAGAAAAATGCATCCCCACATCACCCTGATGGTAAAAGTTGAGCTAAAGAAGTTGTTGGATAATGGATTTATTAGGTCTATCGATTATGCAGAATGGATTTCAAATATTGTGCCTATATCTAAACCGGATAACAACATCAAAATATGCACAGATTTCAGAGATCTAAATAAAGTGTGCCCAAAGGATGATTTTCCTTTACCAAGTATGGACATCATTATGGATCTAATGATAGGCCATGCCATGTTGTCATTAATGGATGGTTTCTCAGGGTACAACAAAATAACGATAGCACCTAAAGATCAAGAAAAGACAACATTCACTTGTCCTTGGGGTACATTTTGTTGGAATGTCATACCCTTTGGGTTGAAAAATGCAAGTGCAACATATCAATGGGTAATGACCACTATTTTTCATGACATGATGCATACTTTCATGGAAGATTATGTGGATGGCATCTTAGCAAAATCATACAACAAAGGACATTTGGAGATCCTTGGAAAAATCTTTACTAGACTGGAAAAGTGCAATGTTAGATTGAACCCAAAGAAATGTGTGTTCGAGGTAACATCAACAAAACTCCTTGGATACATAGTGTCAGAAAAAGGAACCGAAGTGGATCCGACTAAGGTCAAAGCAATAATGGAGATGTCACCGCCTAAAAATATCAGTCAATTACGGTCTCTACAAGGCATGCTACAATCCATCATGAAATTTATCTCCCAATTGGTGGACAAATTCCA
This sequence comes from Sequoia sempervirens, assembly GCA_007258455.2. Taxonomy (NCBI): domain Eukaryota; kingdom Viridiplantae; phylum Streptophyta; class Pinopsida; order Cupressales; family Cupressaceae; genus Sequoia; species Sequoia sempervirens. The sequence continues at coordinate 125,928 of VDFB02393293.1, read as the reverse complement.
CCCATTCAATCATCTACTTCATAAGAATGTCTCATTCAAGTGGGATCATGAATTGAAAACAACTTTTAACCAAATAAAGCAATATTTGATGTCACCTCCAATACTCATGCCACCTACAATAGAGAGACCTTTGTTACTATATATCGCAACAACTGACATTTCTTTAGGAGCTCTCTTAGCACAAGAAGATTTTGAGGGAAAGGAACAAGCTATTTACTACATCAGCAGGACTCTCAATGGATATAAAATAAATTACACATTCATAGAAAAGGCTTGTTTGGCAGTGGTATTTGCAACCTAACAATTACGACACTACATGTTGACTCATACAGTCAGACTCATCACAAAAATAGATCCATTAAAATATCTACTCAGCAAAGCGGCTCTAACAGGGAGACTAGAAAAATGGGTCATGATCTTAAGTGAGTTCGACATCCAGTATGTAGACCGGAAAGCCATCAAAGGATAGGGGATAGCTGATCAATTAGTTGAAGCTCCGTTACAGGATAATCATCCAATGAACATTGAATTTCCGGATGCAGACATTCTCAATATTACCACACAATAATGGAGACTTTATTTTGATGGATCATACACACAAAGAGGGTTTGGTGCAGGAATTCTATTTGTTACACCTCAAGGACACACCATCCCAAGGTCCTATAGACTAATGTTTCCATGTACCAATAATGTGGTTGAGTATGAGGTATTGATTATCGGCATCAAAGTGGCTATTGAATGGAACATCACATAAATACAAGTGTATGGGGACTCACATCTTGTCATCTATCAAGTAAATGGCGAGTATTAGAAAAAGGATGAAAAAATCATGTCATATAAGAAAATGATAGATGATCTTAAAAAGTACTTTATGGAGATCAAGTTCGAACAGATACCATGGGCAGAGAACAAAGTTGTGGATGCTATAGTGACAATTGCTTCCCTCTTGCAATTACCAGAAAAGCAAGTTTGTTATGAGTTTATGGTAGAACAAGTATCTAACCCTGCCTACGATAATCCTGAATCACGGACCATATGTCAAATACCTGACGTTCAAAACTCACTATATGGAGAGATCTATACTCACCTTAAGGATAATATCCTTCCTCCTGATCTTTCTAGAAACCAAAAGTGTAACTTCATCCGCCAATCTGCTCGACATACATTGATTGTTGATATCCTTTACCGTCGAGGTCTAGATGGTACTCTTCTCCGGTGTCTAGAACACAATGAATCTGAATTATCCTTACGTGAGGTTCATGAAGGTATTTGTGGAACTCATTCAAGTGGACCAACCCTAGCAAAGAAACTCCTCCATTTGGGGTATTACTGGTCAAACATGGAAAAGGAGTCTTATCAATTTGTTAAGAAATTTCAAAAATGTAAGATCCATGGTAATCTAATCCATGTGCCAGCACAAGAATTACACCCATTTACATCAACATGGCCCTTTTGTTAGTGGCGACTAGACCTAGTAGGAAAGATAAACCTGTCTTCATCCAATGGACACAAGTTCATAATCACATCAACGAAATACTTTACAAAATGGATAGAAGCGATTCCTTTAACAACAATCACTAGAAAGCATATCTCATCTTTCATATTGAACTACATAATCTGTCGATATGGCATACCTCAATCCATTGTTACGGACAATGGAAGACCATTTAAGAACCAAGACGTCCAGGAATTGTGTGAAAAATTTCATATCCAACATCATTTCTCATCACCGTATTATCCTTAGGGAAATGGCCAAGCAGAGGCCTCAAACAAGACAATTCTAAAAATACTAAAGAAAATGGTTAACAATGTTGGATGTGATTAGTATGTTCAACTAAATCTTGCATTATGGGCCTACAAAACCAACATCAGAACACCAAAAGGAGCTACACCATATGCCTTGGTATATGGATCAAAGGCCATCCTACCTATTGAGGTAGAAATACCATCACTCAGTGTCTCATTGAAGAGTATCATTACAGATGAGGATTATAGAATCTCTAGACTACAAGAACTAGAATTACTGGATGAACACTATCAACAATTTGTCAATCATTTAAAATCATACCAACAAAGAATTTTTAGGAGCTACAATCATAGGGTAAAACCTAGAGTCTTTTAGGTTGGTGACTTGGTCTTAAAGGAAAACCCTAGAAATCAGCAGGACAAAGAAAAGAAAGGGAAGTTTGAACCTAATTGGCTAGGTCCCTTTGTCATCATATCAATTTATGGATAAGCAGCATATCAATTGTTTACACATGAAGGGGATTTGTTCGATGAACCAATCAATAGTATCCATCTCATAAAATTCTATGCTTGAATCACCTAGTGCACAGATTAATTTTTGAAAATGGTTACCTTGATGAAAACCTGGCAAACAGGCATCTTAGTGAAAGGAAAAATACAAAAAAAAATTAGAAAACAGAAAAATACAAAAAATAAATCAAAAAGACAGAAAAAGTGCAATAAAAACATATGGTGAAAACCTGGAAACAGGAACTATTTGTGATTTAACTAGCTTTTCCATCTATTGGATGCATGTCATGGTTGTTCTTTTCACCATCATTTTTACATCAGATCATTACAAGTAGTCATGTCTCACCCTAGCTTTGGGGAAACATCTCAATCTCACTAGGGGCAAAAAATCTCGAGCCTAACCAAATGGACAAACAACAGGAAGAAAAACACAACAATGATCGAATCACAACCCAACATGAAACAACAATCACCATCAGGAACACATTGGACATCCATATCACAATGGAAAATCAAAAAATAGGTCTAAAAGTCAGTTTCAAAGAAAGCCAAAAAATGTGTATGTGTCAGTCGAACTACATGGTCTCTGTGTGTATAACATAGGCAAGGCTAATCTTTGATCAACCCCTGAGGCCCCTAGGATAGGTCTTTAGGTTAGGTCTTTGGTCAAAAATCTCAAAAATCACAAAAACATCATAAAATCAGGATGGATGATCTAATATGAATAATGGTAGAAATACTTTTAAGCAAAGGTTGGATATGTTGTACTTTGATTATTGATTATCATTTCTTTGGAGCAACTCGATGATGTATTGAACTAGAGAAGCTAAGAAGGAGAATGGTATTTTCTTTGTCTGTTGTTTGTGAATTAATCATAATTATTGTGTGAATTGTCGTGAGACGTGCTCTACAAAGTATCATTGATGACATTCTGAATTCACATAGAAAAATGATTGAATCTTGTCTGTTTACGCAAGAAATGCTCAGGTCATCTCGGTTTAATTATACCTAGATGCTTGTGTTAACTTGCAATATCAAAAATCATGAAAGTAGTACTCAAGTCATCATTGGTCTACATCATACCATCGATGCTTGTACTCACTTTCAACATTTTAAAAGCTCAATGATGATAAAAAGCATGATAAATGGACTGTTAAGATGCCAATGCTTGCATATGTAGATTTGCATGGTTAAATTAGATTGCATTCATATTAGTTTTGCATCTGCATTATAGATTTTCCACATCGACTGATGATATCTATATCATCCTGCACTAGACATGGAATCATGTCCCACATCTTTGGGAAGAACTCTAAAATCCTCCTATGATCATAACATATCGCAAAATCAGCAATATTATCAATCAATCAAAAATCAATCAGCCTATCAATCTAATCAGCTCTGGTGAGACTTTGATCAAATCTCATGAGCGACTATTATTGATCCTCGCCTATCATGAGGTCAATCATCAATCTATCATTGAACCTCGCCTATCATGAGGTTAATCATCAATCTATCATTGATCCTCACCTATCATGAGGTCAATCAATCAATCTATCATTGATCCTCACTTAACATGAGGTCAATCATCAATCTATCATTGATCCTCACCTATCATGAGGTCAGTCATCAATCTATCATTGATCCTCGCCTATCATGAGGTCAATCATCAATCTATCATTGATCCTCACCTATCATGAGTTCAATCAATCAATCAATCATTGAATCTCAACTATCATGAGATCAATAATCTTCTAATCTATCATGATCATCAATCAATATCAAATCAAAGGTTGACACGATCAAAAAGCATCAAACACAAGGAGGAAAAGTAGGGCAACATTTAATCATCTGGCGGAATTAGTATTCTTTATCGGGAGATAAATTATTTCAACATTTAATCATCATAGAATCATAGAAAAATTATAAAAATTTCAAAAAAAAATCAATTTATCTCTCGAGGGGGCATATATTCATCAATACTTGAAAATCAATGTATAGGGAAAGTCTAGGGCATATTGAAAAAAAATTGTCAATACTAGCAGCAGCAACAAAATTTTCTTTGAAGCAATGTGTATGTTACCTAATTTTCACCCACGAGCTCAATCAAGCAAGACAAATTGTGTTTCAAAGGTTCGAGAAGGCCAAATGGAGCATTTTCACAAGGGAAAAAGTCATGAATCTAATGCTAGGTTGTAGGGGACTCAGCTTGAGAAGCCTGCCTTGTTCAAGTTCGGCATGAAAATCCTCTAAGGAGAAAGTCAGCAAGACCTTCCAAATGTCTTGCCGACTAGCAGGGGTTCCATCAAGTCTGAATGTTTCACATTGGGATTCTATCGGCATGATATTATCAAGGTCTCCCCGACCCATAATGCATTTGGTTAAATATGTGTCTGTGTTGCCTATCGGCAAGACCCCAGGATGTCACAGCGAATGGAATTCACCTGCAAGTTCCTATCGGCAAGACTTTGATCATCGTCCCGGCAACAAAAGGATATGCATATCGGCGGAAGATTTTTCCTTCGGGATAGAGTCTTGGCGACTTCTTGAAGTCTCACCGAAAGGATTCCTTCGGCATATGTAGGCGGGCTTCGCCAAGAGGTCTCACCAATGAGCAATGTCTCACCAAAAGGAAGTAAGTTCGGCAGGAAGTCTCATCGATAATGAAAAGTCATGCCGACATGCCTTGTGCCTTCGGTGTAATGCATGGAGCTCAACAAAGGATATTGCCTTCAACAAAATTTCTTGTCAAAGGATGAAGGTCACACCAAAGAAAACAAAGGGGGCTAGCCGAGGGGTCGTATTCGGCATAACGTCTCGCCATCGGGATGAGGTCTAGCCAATAGGCCAATGTCTCGCTGACCAACAAGGGGCCTCGCTGAATGGAGGCATCATCACCAACATGTCTTACCGATGGGGTGTGGTCCCACTCAAAGGAGGCGGCATCAACAAAGCAAGCGAGCTTTGTTGTAGGGTCTCACCAAAGTGAAAAGGTCTCCCCGACTCTAAAGGCTCTCGGTGCAAGAAAAATGAAGTCCCCATGAAGTCTCGGCGATAAAGAAAAGTCATGCCGATTGAAATAAGCCCTCGCCAAAGCAAAGCGCCTTCGGCATGATCTCTCACCGACACTCAAGAGTCTTGACGACAGATGAAGAGGCCTCAGCAGGAGGAATCGCCGTAATGTCTCGGCGAATGATGAGGTCTCTCCGAAGGATAAAGGGGGCCTTGATATGTGTTTTTCCTTCGGTAGGAGTCTCGCTGACAACAAAAGACCTCATTGAGAAAGTTTGACTTCGGAAAAAGGTCTTGCCGAAGTAAGGATTTCTCACCGACCAATGAGCAACTCGGCGAAAAGGAGGAGTTCGCTAAGATATTTCGGCAACAAGCACGGGTCTCAGCGAAGAAGGAGCTCAGGGCAAAGAAAAATGAAGTCGCCATGAAGTCTCGGCGAAAGCAGAGGGTCTCACTGAAGGGATGCCTTCGATAAAGGAAGCAAGCTTCGATGTGAGGTTCTAGCGACTAACGAAGGTCTTGTCGACTTGAAGGAGCTCGAGCCCGAAGAAGAGGAGTGAGCTTGATGAGAGGAGGAAATCAGCATGAGGTCTCACCGACAGGGTGGGAGTCACGCTGAAAGGAATGTTGCACTCGAGGAAAGAAGTTGATTTTGGTGTGAGGTCCCACCGACCTAGCGATGTCTCCCTGACTAAGGGGAAGATAAACTCATTGCCAAAAGATAAGGAGCCCAACGAGAGGTCTAGCCGACAGGCCAATGTCTCACCGACAACAAAGGGATCTCGACATGACTCATGAAGCCCACTGTGACCCTTGTGCGATAAATGTTTTTCTTGCCGAAACAAAATGAAAGGGGCTCTCGCCAAAAAATATGTAGTTCGCTATGAGGTCTTCCCAAGCACACGATCTCTTATCGATAGCGATGGAATCGCCAAATGGAAGCGGTATCAGTATGACTCAGCAGTGCTCGCTGTGACGTCGGACCGATGCTGATTGTCTTGCCGATGTTTTTGGCGATATCAATATGACTCCTAAAGCTCGCTAAGACGTCTCGCTGACTATCACATGTTGTGTCGATAGCTTCAATGGGCATAATCGCATCGGTGAGACACTGCCGAGATGCGATTCTGACTAAGCGAGCCTTTGACCATCAGGGGATCTACGCGAAATGTTCCCAGCCAATTAGAGTGGGCTAGGGGCAAGCTGTGGCAATCTGACTAGGGAGAAGGTGATTAACAAAAGGAAAAGCAATGTGAGCTCAGGAGCATTCAAAGTAGCTCGACTGGGGAGAATTCAAAGATCAACACGAGGAGCAGAAGTGAATGCGGTGGTTGTAGAAAGATCAAGAAGGTTCCCCCTGAAGGCAATCTTTCACACTGACATGGACAACAAGGATTCAATTGAATACAACATTAACTACATGAAAATATGTAAAAAGGCAGATCTTTCAAAGACTGATATTTTGTAAGCCCAGAGGGGCCGACACACTTTTGTATATAAGGCATTTTTGCCTCTTTGTAAATTAGTTCTCTTGATGCTTTTTCTGAAGTCTGTGACTTCTACAATCCTCTCTCGGATTAGCAGAATTTTGTAACTCGTTTTGGAGCATGTTATATAAAGCTTACCTTGATCACTATTGATGTTCAGATTTCCATCTTGTTCTTACAAAGTGTTGTGCATTTCAGGTTCATGATTAAGTTATTTTTGTGAATTTCTTTCATTCCTTCATAACTTTATCTTGTGATTCATGCCTTCCTTTGCAAAAGTATCATTATACAAATCAAAAATTATGTTCACTTACTCACACAGGGATTCTAGTATGTGAAAATATTTCTTTTCTTTCTGGAAAAAGTGTGTGAATCGAACCTATTTGTGAAATGTTAGTGTAAGGCTTATAGAATTTGATGTGTAATCTTATGTTCATCGTCAGTATTCAAGTGTAAATTGAGTATCTCATTGTTCCTGTCATTTCGGTGTATCACCATAGTTTAGTTTTATTCTTATGTTTTCTTTCTCCCTTTCCCCTCAAAGATCAATAATTTTAGGTGATACCATGAAGGAAGTTGGCCTTCTCCAGAGGTTGACCTCTGTCTACAAGTGACCCACAACTTTGGAGGTCTTCCCATGTTACATTGGATCGTTGAGTTTACTTTCAGCAGGGTGCAAACCCAGGAGATAACAGTGTAAACACATCACTTCAAAGAGGGGAAAAATGTATACACCTAAAAATGGTCTAGATAATCTAATTAATTAAATACAATTTATTTGATTAATTACCTTGATTTCTTCTACTATTAAATAAATAGAAATATTTATTTATAGTTCATTCTCCTATTCTTCAATTTTAATTAAATATACAACTTCAATAGTTTGTGTTATTTAATTATCACATCATTCAATCTTAATTAATTAAACAATGTTAAATACTTTTTTGTTTAATTATCATATCCCTTCTATATTTATTTAATAAACAAATTCTATAGTTTGTTTTATTAAATTATTTATTCTCTTTTGCTAATTTGAATAAAATCACAAATTATTCAAATAAACGCATAAAGGAAAATCTCCTCTATTCACTCACCTACCAAATCAGATATCAAATATCCAATTTAATTCAACTGATATTCACGGGAAAGATGTGGAGACAAATTTGCAGGCAATCCTCTCAATCTCATTCATCTGATTCTTCCTATCATCTGGCCTGATGTTTTCATTGGGAGAAACCATTCCCATAATCAGCTCAAGCTTCTCAATCTCTCACCATTCAATTCTTCAGATTGAATCCAAGCCTTTGTTGTGCTGCCCCGTCATGATGTGTTGCCGTAAATCTATATATACAACCTTTCTCCACAAGAAATGCATCTAGAATCTCTCATCTTTGTGCAAACTTACTTTGCAGGAATAACAATCAAGCAATCATAGCAATAGCATCTTAGCATCATAGCAATCATAGCATCTATAGAATCAATATCATGGTTGCATCGTAATTTATTGTAGCTTCCATCCATCAGGTTTCATGTCAGCATAGTTTACAGTAGCATCAATATCATTTAGAAATCACCATATAGAAGTACATCATTGCATTTAGCATCACTCCATTCTCTAGATTGGCATTTTAACAGTCACACTTCTTACCAAATATGAGAGCCCTTTGTGATTTGATAAATCTTTGGAGATAGGAAACAATGAGACACTTTCAAGTTTTTTGTGCTTTAAATTAGTTAAATGTTGTTAATTATTGATATAATGTTTCATTAAGAAGTGTTTTTAGTTGTTTTACTTATTTACTTATTTCACACTTACAAACATCATTAGGGATAGATTAGTTAATTTTATCTTTTTTACCAAGCAATGATTTTGGTCTAAATTATTGTACACTTCATTTATTTCCATAGATATCCATATATGCATTCTTTTGGTGATATATAATTTTCCCATGTTCCTACATGATGAAATTTCTATGAAACTTTGCTTATGGTTATTAGATGATGATATTATTTATGTAACATATTTACATACTCTTTTTTACTTACCTGTTTTATTAGTCATATTATATCTTCTTCTCATGTTTGAGGGGAAATTAGGGGCAATCAACTTTTTCCTCCATTTCAAGACTTTCACAAGACATACTCTTATCATACTAAGGTCCAACACATTGCATATGTGGCCATTTATACTATCTTCTCAAATTGTATCTATTACAATATATATGCATTCAATTTGAGGGTGGGACATACTCATACTATCTTATTCACAACTTCCCATGTGTAGATTGAGGGGGGCAACTCAATTATTACTTTTGACAACCTTATGCTTGGGGTTATCACTTTTTCACTTCAATGTTTGATCTCATGTCGTGTAGCTTGAAGAGGTCAGCATAGTTCCCAATCCTCAACAATCAGACATAATTTGTTGTATCTTCTTCAAGTCATGTCTATATAGGTTGAGAGGGCTAACTTGGTTGCTACTCTTGAATAACCCTATAACATAATGATTTTTTCTTTACAGACAATTTTCATGTTTCATGGGGGCCAACTTGATAACAGCTTCATCAACCCTTCCTTACCCCCTATGGTCTTGTTTCATTTGAAATTTAATATGAAGACATATATAATTATAAGAGGTTTATAATGTTATTTATAGTTACATTTACATGCTTAAGACATATTCTACTAATATATTATTGTTTGCATGTGTATAGTTTTGGAGACATGACTCTAGCAACACAAATAAAATGATAGTGCATCATCCTAATTGTATCCTTTGAAAATTTCTTGCTTTACTACTCTATTTAATTTAGTGTGCACGAATTGTAGATTTGCATGCTCACTAAAGTGAAGAAAAATATAGAGGAGAAATATGCACACTTCAAATTTAGAGCTAAGCTTCTACCATTTAGAATAAGATCGTTTTCATTTCTAAAATTGAGAATGAGCTTAGGGGAGATAGAAAGATATGCAAGAAAATTTGGATGAATGGATTGAAGGGGAAAGAAATCAATGTTGTTGTCTTGAGGTCAAAATTAGTCCTTAAGAAATTTGCATTGGCTTAAAGTAGAGAGTTTGAGAGAAATAACCAGCTCTTGAATCTTAGTGACAACAAACTTATTAGAATTGTTGAGGTGGTATTCATGCTTATGGTGGTTCCAAGAATTTCATGGCAGCTTGGACAAGTCCCATAAATCCTTGAACACTTACTTGGACAAGTGTTTTCCCTTTTGTTTGGTGATAAGCCCCAAAGGAAGATCATTCAATTGAATCGATATATTCCACCAAATTGAGGATGTAGAGAAGTCAAGACCATATTTACAAGATTGGTCTTAACAAGTCAAATATTGAGACAACTTTCTAGGCCTTCCAAATACTATTGAAAGGTGTAGAACTCTAATTTCTTAGAAAAATGGACAAGAAGAATCTTATATTTCCACAACACCTCCTTTCAAGGATTATCAATAATGGTTGGCTAAATTCTAAAAAGAACAAAAGAGTTGTAATTAGCCTTACCTTCCAAGGCATACAATCCATTAATAATGAGTTATCCTCCTTGTGAATATGGGTTAATAATGTTGAGGTCCTCTAATCTTTTGGTTAAATATATCAACTATGTTGAAAAATCCAAAGCAATTGAGTGTCTTTACTTTTGAATTGGTAAGCATTTTTGTACAAGAAAATATTTCAATTTCAAATAATCAAATACAACACCACCTAAAAGTGTTATCAAATGGTTGGTATGTATAGATTTGTTGGTTAAGTGCTACACATTTATATGCATTTTTAGAGACATTAAATGCATATTGCTTAACGAAGAGTGTTGTTTATATTGTCTTCAAGACTTTCATAAATATGATAATTTTAGAGATTTTTGATAAATTTATTTTGTGTATAAAGAAAGAATGCTAAAAAGGACAAACTATACTATATAAATTTTATACTTATAAATCACTTGAAAATCTTAGAATAATTTTATTTTACTATGATGTACAATTGCAACATTTATCAAAAAATCTGAAAATACATTTCACAAAACAACTTCAACGATTAAAAATGTGATTGTTCAAAGTGTTGGCTTAAGTCAAACAAATGTCCAAAGACAAACAAACTCAAACAATTCCACATATAACTAAATATGGCCACCTTTGGTACATGAGATTACATGGAAAACATTAAGAGTATCGAATTGTACCTAATCATACCCGTAACATTTTAACTTGTGTAATATAATATAATTGAATTTTATTTGTCATATTTGAATAGATTTTCATTTATGTTGGCAATGTCTATTCAAACGTCAAGATACACATTTGAAACATGGGTCAATGAGTTTGACTCGTAAAACTAAACAATTGAATCTTGATAACAATCTCACATTTGACCTATTTACTAATTAATTGAAATTTAAAGATACTGATTTTTATTAATTAATTAGCCGATAGGCTATATATTGTATGAACTTTTGTGTGAAACCTATCTCACGCACCAAACCATTATTGTCAAGTTGCAAAACCTCTCATCTGTGCGGTAAACTTGGCTAGAAAGCAAGGTAACTTTAATTTTCAGATCCCTGAAGCAAATTAGATTTTTGTTGATTCACATTTAATTACATATCTCCAAATCGGATCACATTTAATTATAGCTCTCCAAATCGGATCGCATTTTCACCAACCCTAAAACCCAGATATTTTCACATCCACTTTTCGTTTATAGATTGAAGCAGCGACTATAGGGAAATTGGTTTTGGTTTGTCTAATTTTAAAAAAATCTACTGTGGTAGGGTGAGATTTAAATTTGTCCTGCAAACTGCCTATTTTTTATCATTGGCATCGTTGACAAACAACAAATTTTGTGTAGAATCTTGAGGTAACTCACTTGTTATGGTCTCAATGAGTTTTATTTTTGGAATTTGTATGCTGCTCATATTTGTTCAGTTTTATTTCATTCTATGTAGGCATGGTTCTGTTGAAATTTTGGTGGATGTCGTACAGTGTCCTCAGGAGGCAGTTGTGTTGTTTCATCAAATGCAACAAACAGTTTCTCCAACCCAATCAATATACATTTGCCAGTGTATTCCCAAGCTATGCCAAAATGGGAGCATTGGAATAGGGTTCAGGTATCCTTAAAAGCAGAAAGGTAAGGCAACTTTTATCAGATGTAGTTGCCAATAGTCTTGTAGACATGCTTTCAAAATGTGGAAGCATAAACAAGGCTCGTGAGATGTTTAACCCAAAGCCTCAAGAAAATGTGGTTTCAATGGAATGCCATGATTGCAGGATATGCACAAAATGGATATTTTAAAAAGGCTTTAGAAATGTTCATTTCAAATAAATGCAGTTGGCAAGTGTGAAGCCAGCATCTGCAACCTTTACCGGCATCCTCCCAGCCTGCTCCAAATTGAGAGCTTTGGAGCAGCGTATGAACATCCAACAAAGCATAAAAAGTAGAGGAATTTTATCAGATGTTGTCATTGCTACTGCTCTGGGAGACGTGTAAGCAAGAAGTGAAAGCATAGGCAGGGCATGTGAACTGTTTGACAAAATGCCTCCAAGAAATGTGGCCTAGTAGAATTCCACGATTGTAGGATAGGCACAAAATGGTTTTGTTTACAAGGTTTTAGAAGCCTTCAATCAAATGAAATTGGCAGGTGTGAAGCCACTCTCTCCAACCTTCCCCAGCATCCTCTCGGAATCGATCTCCATTTTGAAGAAGAAATAAAAGCAATTTTTGAATTATATATACAGGTATGTCTATACCTCCATCCACATTCATGAAGGAGTCCCGACCTACTTATTTTAAGGCGAATTTCAAATTATGAATTACGGCTTGAAACCCTAAGCAGGAAAATACAAGACTCTAAAATTTCCATGGTTTCCATTAGTATCTCTCTCTTTTTCTTTGACCTATTTGTGATAAGGCATGCCTTGCATTCTTCTTGATGGAATTTGGAACATTCATTGGTTTCTAGAGGGGTGCAAATTATAATAAAGTTTATTAACATAGTTTGCAGTCACCTCTATAGCATTATGTTTGTTCATTAATTTCCTGTCTTTTTTGTTTGAGCTTATGAATTTCCCTTGATGACACGTTGACTACATTCTCATTAAACCTTAGATAAACTTCTATGGACTCGGTCATGCTTGAGTATACTAATTATATCGAGGCTTTGATTAAGCCAAAAATATTTGAAAAACTTGGCAAATTAAATTTTACTCAAAATGCATTAAAAATCACCAAAAAGTTATCAAACCACAAAAAATGAGTCCTTGTTGTAATCACTGATTTTGTCTCGTGGGCGCTGCAAAATAGGTTCCTAGTTGTTAAAAGGAGGAAGGGAGGGACAGTTCTGCAATTTTTAAGATATTTTCTTCTTTAATTTAATGTTTCTTTCCTATTTAATTGAACTGTTCTACCATACCTATAAATGTTGTTCTTTAATTTAAATTTTCAATATCATATGAGGAACTGTTGGAAATACTATGGTAGGCAAGGCAACCAAGCTGTCTAGCAAAACGCTTCAAAATTTCATGGTAAACTAATATATTGAAAAGTAAAATTATCTAAGACAAACTTCTAAATGCAGAAAGGAAGGTAACACATACAACCCATTTACACCTAGTAGAAAATAAGATAGCTTGCGTTAGAATGGTGAAAATAAGATATTTAGCTATTTTTTTTATGTGTTACTAAGATCTGCCTGCAATACTCCACCAAAAAGAATGTGATCATTGGGATACCATGGAAGTCTATAGGATTAAGAGTCAAAGTCATTCACTCTTATATAAGAAAATGTTGGAAATTGAATGAAACAATCATCCCATTCTGCAATGACCGATTGTGCATAATTTGAAATAAAAACATGACTTTGCCTGCTCAAGTCTCTTACAATTTCATTGCAAACACATCATTGACCATCTTATAGTGTTTCAATCCTTCCTTGTAATCTAAATGAGGATATTGTAAGAAGATTCAGGCCAATATCAGTCGACCAAACTGACAGGCCCTTTCCATCAAACAATCTGAGATGACCATCGCTCAAAAATTGCAGAACGTTGGGCATGTTTCTAACAGGATTGTCTCTGTTGGCCACCCAAACTATGGTCTTCTCAGGGATTCTCTCCTCTGTTGCACATTGCAGGTGTACTTTGTTTTGGAAATTGATAAAATAGATTTTCATAGGCTTTTGAAGTAGGATTCCCTTAACTATTCACAAGGAAATTTTGGAACAAATTGAGTGATGGACAAATGGGATTGAAAACGGCAATCAATCCCCTTTTGTAGCATATTTTGCATGTTATCTGGTCTCTTTCTTAGTTTTGTTCATTGCAGTTTGTGATTATTCAGGTTGTAAGCACTAAAACTCAATCATTGTACTTCTCCACCATTCATTATTGTTAAAATTTTGGACATAATTGTCTAATACCAACTTCATATATATTAAATCTTTACTATCTTAGGGTCAAATATGCCTAGATTCTATAGCTTGATTTGCAGAACAAAGAACAAATGCAACTTTCCAGCTATTGCACAAAATGATTAGAGCAGATTTTAGGGTTCCTAAAACTGGTATTGTTTTAATCCCTCTTTGCAGCTATAATGAGGCATCTCCAGGCTGCAAACCATATAGGAAGAAAGATGGTGTTCTTTTAGCCATTGGGGTCTAATGTGATAAGTTGAAGTAGACTAAGCCATGCAATTCTCAGCTGGAACAAATGCTAGTGCAACATGTGTTTCCTGAGTTTAGAAGCGAAGTTGGTCATTAGAGAGCAAAGGTTTGTGTGTTTATTTTACTCTCCTTATTGACTGTGCAAAATTAATATACAGAAAAATCTTTGGGCCACTTTTGAATTTTTCTTAACTATAGAACTTAAGCCATTTCACTCTTTTGTTAACTCAGTTTTGTTCTTGAATAATCTGAATACATCTTTTGGTTTGCTAATTCTTCAGGATCTCAAAATTGACTCATTATTCATTACAGTTCTAGATGAGGCACCTGTAAAGCATTTTCCATTACATGGGTTTTGGAAGTTGGAAATTTTGAAAAGTTGTCACCTATTCCTTGGAAATGGAATTTTGTTTCCAAGTAAAATTTCAAATTCAGGACAGTCCTAATATGACGCTAATAAGCTTGTAGCATTACTCAATTGCATAGTTGGTGGTAATGCATCTATCAGTGTTGAATATGCTGTCAGCATTTACAAATAAACTTGGGTTGTTTGAGGGGTTTTGCATCTTGGTTTTTGAAAGCTTGGCTGCACACTTGAAATGTAACTCAAAGGGTGGCTTCTCTAAGAGCGATGAACTACTTTTTGTTTGTTGCAGTGCTTACATTTACCCTTCCACTTCAGACATAATGCTAAGTTGTTTGTATCATTCCTACCTTGAGACAATTTATGATGTGATATATGAAGGACCTTTGAAAAGCAAAAGAGGCAAAAAAGATTCTTTAGCTACAATTGTATAATCAACATGAACCTGAAAATGTTTTTCCAAATATTTGATGCAATCTCAATGTTTAAAATTGCTTGTCAAGTGATTATTATTGCTATGGTTAACCAAATTATAATTAAAATGAAACGGTGTATATTTTTAAAATAAAGGAGTAATTCTGATTTGTATTTTTTTGGTTATTTCAGAGAGACAGAAAGAGTCTTTGCGTATAGTTTTATAATTAATACAAATGGGAAAGACATTTTGTAAATTTTACAAACAAGACTACATATATTTCAAACTACACTTTCTTACCATGTTTACTTTTATATAGTATTCTATCGGCGTAACCCTTGCACCCTCCCCGGTGCAAGTGCTAGTTAATAAAGACAGTTAAAAGTGTATCCTGGCGTCTGGATAGACAGTTCGATTTATGTCCAAGGGAAATGGTCATGGAGACGCAGTCGTAAGAAGACACAAAGTTTTATCACTGTATCCTCGACAGTACGGGTCAAATAATGCAAGGCCTCCTTGTTTCTTTGGCTGAATATGCCGACTTTTTGGAAAAGTTCCAAAGCAAATTGATTATCCTAACCAAGTAGGTACCGACTGTTTGGAAATTGCCAAGCAAAGGGCTTTCGAATCGGTGTACTTTTTTGAGCGATCAAATGTTCCAATTCTCAAAGAATTAATACATTAAAAGCAGTTAATGCGTATTTCAATTTTCAAAGGATTAATACATTAAAAGCAGTTAATCCGTAATTGGTAATGATTGAATATCTTTTTAACTCGGCCTCCAAATATGTACATATCCCACGTCATGTCCGAGTACCAGGGTGGAATAAGAACAGCTGATTACACAGTACTAGAAAGAGAGTTTGCTTAGCCATTAATCCCATTCTTTTTCTATATAAGTATCGTGGCAAGGCCTTCTAATTCATTCCTATCGAATCAAATTTTCTCTTTTGATTTCGTTTCAGTTCTATCTAATCAAGCTAACTATATTGATTCACAAAATTGTCTGGTCAGAAGCCTTTCTGAAGATTAGCCCATTAGGTAACAATTGAGAATACCCAAATTAATTCTGTCTCCTCAGAAGCCACTTTGAAGATCAATCTATTAGGAAAGAATTGAAATAATCCATATTAATTCTTTACCTGATCAGAAGCCACTCTCCTGAAAATTGAGAATACCCACAATAATTCTTTACCTTCATCTGCCCAATTATATTGTGTGGCCGTGAAAAGATGACTATTGGTATCCCTTCGCCTGCGAAAGGAAAGGAGAGGAAGGGTTTGAAAACAGAGAGGAGTCCCCTGCTGCCCAAGAAGAGCGAAGATGTGGAGGGGGTCCATGATGGATTCAATGGCGCATCCTTCTCTGGGGCAGTGTTTAATCTGTCGACCACTATTGTGGGGGCAGGGATAATGGCGCTCCCTGCCACTCTCAAGGTATTGGGGTTGGTGTTGGGGATATTCCTCATTGTGCTTGTGGGCCTCTTGACTGATGCTTCCATTGAATTTCTGCTAAGATTCAGCAAGGCTAGTATGGCGGCTTCTTATGGCGGTATCATGGGAGACACCTTTGGGAGAATGGGGAGGATGCTGTTGCAGATGTGTATTACTGTTAATAACTTTGGGATTCTAATTGTCTACACCATCATTATAGGTATGCCTCATATTGTTTTCTTTTGTTTTTAAGGTTCTGTGATTGAGGACTTCTGTTGCTGGGGTTGCTTGGAATAAAGAATCAATAAACCATAGTTTGAGAGTTCCCAGAGTTCGGTCTTTAAACTCTCCTGTTTCAGTTATGAGTGAGCCATAAATAGTTCGAGGGTGAGCCTTGGCTAAAACAAAGCAAAAAATGCACAGAAAATCGCGTTTATTTACTGGTCAAATGCCCAATTTTGAGAAGCCCAGTCTTTTGCAGAGGTTTTTGGCCGAATGGTTGTGGGTTTCCATCTTGTCATGTCCAAGAGTTTCATAGCATGGACGAACCCAATTCCATTCTGGAATACTGACTTGTCTCTTCTTGTCCAAGAGTTTATTAGCGATGGATGCACCCCGTTCTATTCTCGAATACTCACATGTGTTGGCTATTTTTAAAAGCTTTACAGTGATTTGTGAACCCGATTTCATAATCATAAATATCCACCCCAGTCTTGCCATGTCCAAGAGTTTCTTAGCTTTGGATTAAATCAATTCTATGCTCAAATACCCACTTCAGTCCTGCCATGCCCAAAAGTCTTTTGATTACAGAGGAACCCAGTTAGATCACCCACTTCAGCCTTGCCATGTCCAAAAGATTCTTGGTTATGGATTAGAACCCAATACCATGCTCGAATACCTCAGTATTTCTTAGATATTGATGAATCCAATTGCATTCTTGAATCCATTTCGAGTCCTCCCATGTCCAAGAGTTTATTTATTATTACTTACGGATGAAACCATTTCCGTTCTCCAATTCACCTCATTCTGCAAATTTAGTTTTTGTTGCGACTCTGAGAATAGAACCAGAGCTACAGTGGCAAGCTCCAAGCCACTTTGTCAATGTGGACATTTCTAGGTCAGTGAATAAATAGATTACGTGTTTGAAAATTTTATGCAGGCTGACTGGTCTTCTGTTACTCTGCATTTTGAATTTTAGATGAATTAGTCAAGTCTTTTGAGGTCTCAATCAAATTATCTATGCCATGCAATTTCTACTCTCCACATGCTATAATGCATCTTCCTTCCAAAGGTTATTGAAAAAATTCTACAGTGCTTGGTCTTTAGGTATTTCATTTACCTTTTTCTTTGGACATTGTATGTTTCTAGAGCTCTTTTAGAAATGTATCCAAGATAAGGTGATTTGACAAATATTGTGGATTTTGTTCAACAACTTCATTATGAATTGAACTTGGCTAGCTTTGTGGAAGTCCTTTGTGTTGTTTTAAGCTGGTTTTACACAGGAATCAAATCCTACCACATTTGTTATGTGCTCGTATAGCTTTTGCGGTGGATTCAGCTGTTGGCACGATGGTGCAGGTGACAGAGAGACTATATAGAACCATTTGGAGAATCGCTCTGCTAAGTGAATTTTTGTTTGATTGCCAATAAAGTCTTACAACCAAGGCAATTTATATTCCTATGTGCTTTCCTTGTCATTCCTTCACATAAATCCTATGTTAATAATGCTAGAAATTACATATATTGGCTTTGTGGTATCTAGTAAATATTCTTCTTGGAGACTAAAGTTGGTGCATCTCCAGTAGAAAGCTTTCAAGATAAGGTGAACTGATCTGACAAATCCTGAATATGTAATTCATGTCTGTTGTACTCTTTTAACTTTTTTACTCTTTTTTACAGCTATAGTTCACACAGTTTTGAGGATGAAGAAAATTCCTTGTCAATTAGATGACTGTGTTTCTTGGACAGAACTTTTTTAAGTACTGCTTCCACCATTAACAATTGCATTGTCATTTACTCAGACATCTTTTGAATAGTATACAAGTTCTTGATGTTTCAATTTATCTTCTTCCTTGACTGTTAGATGGATTATTTAGTGGGGTATGTTCAAGATGGTACATTGCATGAGGTTTTCTCGAGGTTTCCTTCAATGGCTGACTACCTGGAATACTTCCCATCATGTATCTATTGGTTCATAAGTACAGACTAGTGTTGTGATTTTCTTTTTCGTATTACAAGTTTTAGCAGCTCATGGAAGATGTATTGATCATGGCCAGGCGATGTGCTTTCTGGAACATCATCAAATGGTGTGCACCATGTTGGCCTATTTGAAGAATGGTTTGGAGTGCATTGGTGGAATGGGCGTACAGTTGTGATACTTCTAACTATGGTTTTTATTTTGTGTCCGCTGGTGTCTTTCAAAAGAGTTGGTGAGTGTCTCAACTATTAGATTGGCTCGTAGATATCATCTTGGTTTATTGATCAATTTGTTATATGGTGTGCTTTTACATTGCCCATTGATATCATAGGTTCTATCTAGCAGTATGGAATCATCGAGATTTATTAATATATTATACTGTTAAGGCACATTATTTGCATTTTTGAAGGTGCTTTAAGGATGTGGATGCTAGTTCATTATTGTTGCAATGTTTTTTATTTAGGGATTTGTAATGATTTGATAGTTGTTTTGAATATATGGCAGATTCTTTAAAGTTCACTTCTGCATTAGCAGTTGCATTGGCTGTTGTGTTTGTTGTGATCACTGCTGGTATTGCAATTGTGAAATTGTTTATTGGTGGCATCCACATGCCAAGATTATTACCAGATTTTGTTGATAATGCCTCATTCTTGAAGCTTTTCACAGTGGTCCCAGTCATTGTGACTGCTTATGTCTGCCATTACAATGGTATGTAATGTTTTCAAGTGTTTGCAATATCCTGATTTTAATCTTATAGCTTAACTGAAATTTTATATTTACACTTCTAGTGACTGGCTATGTCTTTGCGGTGCAGTTCATCCAATAAACAATGAACTTGAGGAGCCTTCAGATATGCAAGCCATTGTTCACACATCCTTGGCATTGTGTACAGTTGTATACATAACCACAAGTTTTTTTGGGTTTCTTATTTTTGGAGATCAGACTATGGATGATGTCCTAGCCAATTTCGACATCGATTTGGGAGTTCCATACAGTACAGTACTGAGTAATGTTGTTCGGATAAGCTATATTTTACATCTGATGCTGGTCTTTCCACTCATTTTCTATCCTTTGCGCCTTAATCTTGATGGGCTTTTATTTCCAAGTGGACGGTCCCTCATTCTGGATAACAAGAGATTCATCTTGATTACGGCTGGATTAATAGCAATTGTTTTCTTGGGGGCAACATTCATTCCTAACATCTGGGTTGCATTTCAGTTCACAGGGACAACAACAGCAGTCATTCTTGGCTTCATCTTCCCAGCTGCCATTGCTCTAAGGTAAATAGCAATAGCAATCTGAGTCTTATATATTATTCTTTTGAATTTTGGGTGTCCACTTGGAACCTATTACCAACAATTGTCGTATAGTTCCTAATTGTCAACATTTTCACTTGCAGAGACACTTGTGGGATTTCAACAAAAAAGGAAAGGTACCTTGCAATCTTAATGATTATTCTGGCAGTAGTTTCCAGTTCGATTGCTATAGCAGGCGATATTTATGCTATGGTTAATAAAAGTGATGGAGGTTCTCCACGATCTTAGGATCGCTAATTTATACTAATTTGCACTGTATTAGAAAGAAAAGCTGATCAAGGGAATTTCTGTTACAGAGAAAATATCATTGTAAACCATCTATGTTCAATCATGGTTCTCATTTCTCAACAATATTATTGTATTGTATTGTATTGCATCTGTATATATTGAAAAGCTCACAGTTGGTCCTGCTACCAATGTTTCCTAGGTCTTTTTTGAATGCAATGGTAACTAGCTTTATTTAGAGTAAACTTGCTTCTGCTCGATTACTCTCTTTGGCGATTCATTTTGTAATTATTTGTTCCCAACATAATGGCATTGGTTGATGCTTTTCTTGTCCTGGTTCCAACTTGGGATGTATGTTAATGCTTTTGGATCATTATCAAGAGAGTTTCTCCTGAAGAGGATAGACTTCTAAGCTCCATTGAGCATACTCTCTGGAGATAAGGTATCTGAGAGTTCAAGTCTTAGATACTAGGCTATTTTTGAAGCTTATACTTGCTAAGAAACTTGGAGAAAACATGCAGAATAAAAACAATCAAGATGCAAAATGACAAGAACAAATCATTGCAACAGTAATAAAAGAAAAATTTCCACAATGATTGAGAGAAGTTTTAAATGCTTGGCCGATTTTTAAGCCTAGACTTGCTACCAAACGTGGACAAGCTAGGCAGAATAAGAAGTATGAAAAGGGCAAAAAAGGCAAACAAGATGAAAACAGCAAAGAAATAAGTGTTTTTATGGAATTATTAATTTATACTGAAGGTATCATCTTCATTAAGGACAGTTGGACTAACTTGAGTTGTACTACAATTTTTAACTAAGCGAATTTCAAATATCTCTTCATTTAGCAAAAATATATCAGAAGGCTATTTATTTATAATGAAAGACAAGGGTAAAATTATTCACATAAAAAGCAGGCTTGGATGGTGGAACAAAACACATTTCGAGGATATCTTCTGTGTCAAGTCGAGAGTCGAATCTGAACTGCAAGGCTAAATGAGGAAACACTGTTAAGAGGTATGGATCAGCTCTCTTACGCGTCCAAAGAAAAGACTTTTGGCTGAGTTAGTGGAAATACAAGGATGGGAAAGTGTTATTGGAGGCAGAAATCAAGGGAGCCACGGTTGAAAGGAGGAGATAAAAAAAATTCACGAGTCCATTCAGGAAAGGAGAAATGTGAACAAAATTTCATTTATCAACCCTCTGAAGGAACTTTGCTTATGGACCCACGCGCATCTTTTTGAGAATTTGTTAGGCAGAGAGGAGGTTTAAACTCTTTTTGATCATAACAGTCTTCTCTTGAACATTCAACTGTTTGTGTCCAAAGAGCAAAATCAGAATTTGCTAGCTTCTTTCACAAAATAATTAAATTGGATTTTTGGATGGACACGTGGAATGGCCTAACGCCTTTGGTGGATATGACGGATTTCTTGGAGACAAGAAGTATACTTATCTTTGGGGCAGCAAGGTCTCAGATTACACTAGTTCCATAACTTTGAGGGAATCACTTTATACGAGGGGAAAAGTCTAGATATGTTCACATCCGAGAGGTGTAGAGGCAATCACTCATTCAAGAATTGGGTAGGTGAAGACCCATTAGGGGTATCCAAATGAACAAGATACGATGGTCCTATTCCAAATCTGGAGAATATTCTACTAGTTAAGGTTATAAGGCGGTTACAACATTTAGGGATAACCTCGATTGTTTGCATATTTTATGTTAGAACAAATGGTGCCTTCCTAAGGCCAAGGTCTCCTTGTATTGCCTTTCACAAGAAGGTTCTAATGGGAAAAAGGTTTTCAAAGCTTGGATTCTTGGGCCTTTCTAGATGTGTTTTGTGCTTTCAAGTTGAGGAATCATTTGACCATCTCCTTCTCCTTCATAATTGTTTCTTTACTAAAAAAATATAGTGTAAATACCTGGGACATTGATTGCTTTGGAAAAAAAATTCACTTATTTGTTGTTAAATTGGTTTCCCAGTTGGCCCTTAATGTACTCCAAATTTGTGCTTGTTTTAGTGTTATCCTTTCCCAACTATTTGAGTTTGCTTCAGTGTCTTATCCTTTCCCAACTATTCTATGCATATGGAAAGAATGGAATGGAAGGATTTTTCAAGATAAGATTTTTCCCTAGGAAGAGGTTGTGGTTGGGTTGGAGGTAGAAAACAATGAAGTGGTAATGAATAGTGTGAACCGCCAATCAATCAAGATTTGCTTCTTCTCTTCCTAAGACTAGAAGATGATTAAATCTTGGCCACTTTTTCATTTCTTTCCTCACCAAGGGGCTTTTAGTGTTAAACCTTTTGCTTTAGCCAAATAAAACTGCCAATGGAGTACCCCTATTTAACATTTTTTCAAATTGCATTATGATTGGATTTTTCAAGGAAACCCTAGGCCTCCTAGGTTAGGTTGTGTAATTATAGATAGCTATAGACTCCTTATCAAAGTCACCTCTTAGAAGCTCCATGTGGGATCTAATAATGAAGCAAAAGCACATGCATTGCTTCTTGGTCTTTAACTAGTTTGCAATTGTGGTATACATAATTTTCAAATTAAAGGTGATTCTATAGAGTTTGAAAAAGATGCACCCAAAATTGGAAATTGGCAAACATACCTAGTGAGGCTTGGCATTTCTTGGATTCTTTGGACAACTATGAGGTAAGCCGTTGCAATAGGGAGGCTAATGGGGTAGTTGATTTCTTGGAAAACTAGGGGATTGGTTTGGTGATTGAATCTTTAGCAAATAGTTGAATTGGACTACTTGAAGTGTTAAGAAAGGATCTTCTTTGGTTGGGTTTCCAATTCTTCTCTCCTTCGTTTCTAAATCAAGGAGGTTTATCAAGTTAGGTAGATTTTGTTTGAAAAGACATTCAATGGCCTTTTGATACTTGTTCAAGTTGACTGCGTATTTTCCTTTTGCAGTCTCCCTTATTGTCTGGATTGTTTTAGATGCAAAGGATAGTTAGAAGTCTTTAGTACATGCATATAGCGGGCGACTTTGTCTTCTCCATTTAGAAAGATTAATTTTGGCATTTGACCTTGCTTTAGACATATAGCTAAATTGAATGTTGTCAAGTTGCCCCCTCAAATTTAGAAATTTCATTAGAGTTTAGATTACTACTAACATCTTTCCTTCATGAACTTTCTTTCTTTGGATTGTTTGGTAAAGTGGAGAAGGTGGATATTAGGCTCTATGGATTTTTATACTCCTCTTTTCACATGGTCATGGTTTCTGCATTCATTAGCAGCATTTTGTTTGCTTTCCTTGGCAATGACCTTGGTGATTTTAAGAGTCTTCATTTCCCCAAGGAAAAGGAGACATCTATTCACCTCACAAGATCTTAGTGAAAAGGCTTAAGAGTTATTCTTTGTCCAATCAAGATTGGTGATGAACCCTATTTTTCTAGTTCTTGGAGATGAATTTGCAAGGTAGTTCTACAAAAGAATACTACAAAGTGAAGATAGCCTCGGTATTTCTACCAAACTCAGTACACTTCATACAAGAGAATAAGATAGATAGTGCACTAGTAGAAAGTTACATTTGGGAAAAATACCTCCCCAACTTGGATGAAACACTTGAGGACAATGACTTGCTTTCTACTATATATGTTGATTTTGTAGGGATCTTCCCTTTGGATCTATATTTCTCCTTATGGGAAGTCAATGCCTTTATTAAGGAAATTGAGACAAAAATTTGGATTGTCATATCTAAAACTCCTAGAACCTCTTCACCTTCCTAGATTGACACTTCTTGTCTAATTAGGTTGCCAAATTGAAAAAGACAACAAAGAAAATGAGTTTCTTGGTTTGTAATGCCAAAATGGGAGGGTCTTTTAATGAAAAGAAGCTAGTATTAGTGGTGGTGTATCCTCTAATTAGCAGAAAAATCCATCTTACGTTTATTTTTATCCCACTCTTGTGAATTTGGCATAGCATGGCTTCTTGAAATTTTGGGTTATTTATTTTCATGGTTTAATATAAAGGGCATGGAGCCCGTTGTCCATAATTATGTATAAAAAAAGAGATAAGGATAGAAACGCGTCATAAAGATAAAGTATATCAAGATTGTCTTAATATCAACCAAAGCAACAGTAAAACCAATTGGCAAGTCATCAAAATATTTGTTAGAGGGGCATTAATATTTTGGAACCTACCTAGTACTTAAACAAAGTTATCCTCTAGTATATCATTATCCAATTGAACTCCTTTTGATGCATTCACTTTTGCTTTCCCATGCAATTCGTCTTTCGTTACACCTTTTGTTGCTTCCCTTTTAAATTAACAAACTTCTCAATATGTTTTCCCCTCGCATCCTCAACAATCCACTCTTAATACAAATCAATGTTATGCAAACCAATCACATCATGTTTTTCTTTCTTCCTTACCCTTTTGATGCAATGGTTAAGGTTGTGTTGCACAAAAATGAGGTCACTGTTGGCCTCCTCTAATGGTTCAATAACTAAGCCCTTAAAGTTGTAACTTAGAGACTAGATATTTGCACTAAGTAGTTATCTTGCTCATCATGAAGGTTCATTTCATTGTCAACCCAGGGACGTGAACTTGAAATGGGTCAACATTGTATGTGCACTAGGACTCAACTGTAGTCATCCTTATTCTACAACTAGAAATGAAACAGTACTGAAAATAAAATGTTGAAAAGGAACTGATAAAGTGTTAAGCATGAATCAACAACCAAACTGAGCATCAATCAACTGAACTGAAATGGATAATAGAAATATAAATCTCAACAAACAAACAAGAAACTACTTTGTCTGCCTTGGCTGCAGGAACAGACTCAGAAAAAAGTTCCAATGGCTGCAGGAACAGACGACTGCTAAGATTGCAACTAATTACTGAACAGAAAAGTAACTAAATTGAATGGATGGAATTCTCACCAAGTGGGCCCCCTTGAAGGAGTCTTCCTTAAGCTAACTTTGATGTAGCAAATCAAAATATCATCTTATTCATTGGAAACATGATTACATCATATCAACAATATATCTATATTACTCGAAACTAAAAATGCAAATACAATCTCAGAACATCCAACCTTGTGAAAAGGGGCATCTGACCATTATTTATAGGATAAAAGCTTCTAACTAATTCCTAACTAACTAGACAGTCGATTCCAACATAATAGGATGCCATTTATTGAAAGCATGAAAAAAGGGGAGGAAGTTATGCATGTGCCAAATTTAGTCAAAGTAGACTTGTCTCAATGAGGATCCAGCACAACAACACCTCCTAGATTTTCTCAACTAACAAACATGATCATTTAAAGGTAAGTTACAACTTCCACACGAGATGAGATTTTCCCTCCATTGGAAGTTCCCTCCATTGAGAGTTTCCCTCCATTAGCCTCTTAAATGACCATCTTTTTTACTTTTTTAGCAACCAGCCAATTGTCATGAACTTCTTCCACTTTGCAAGTTGCATTTATATCTGCATTTTAATGTGAACCTGCATAATGATATTAGCATGCACAAAACAATTGCATATCCATAATTACCTTAAAGTAACATTCATTCAATCACATGTAAGATTAACATAAATATGTCACATAGCAGGTTAATATTATCAAAATTCACAAGGATAAGTTCATGCCCAAGGTTCATAAACTTGGGGAAATAACATGGAGAGTGTCAATAACCAGGTGCAAAAGTATATAGTAATAACAAAAAATATATGATAAACCTTTATCAAAATTGAGCCATTATTTGGACTCATCATCTCCACCCAACCTAATGATTTGTTGGTCCTCTAGCAGAGGAAGCTCTATTCCTTTGCCTTTTCAAAGCTCTGAAGTCACCAATTGCTAGCTATCCCAGATCAGTCTCTACAGTGTCTGAATTTGGATCCCAATAGAACCCCCGCTTGTTTTCCAATCTGCCCCACCTTGGCCTTTCTATGTCTACATCATACTGATAGTATCTGTAATTTGGTACTAGCCACAACAAAGTAGGTGGTTGGAATGTCAATGGAAGCCAATAGTGTTTCTTCATCCTTCCAAGTTGTATGTACCAGATGCTTCTTTTACATGTTGCAGAATAATTTTGCAAGGAATGGGGTTCAACTTGTTTTAACTAATCCGACAAACTATTCCATCTTTGTGATAGGTATCCCAATACTGTTTTCCCTGTAGTAGCATCTATCTGCTCATATTCCTGGCATGTTTCCTCCCTAACAGGCATGATCATGTTTTTGTAGTCCGGATGATAAAGAATTTTGTGCCAGGTGTAGTAAATGTATGAAGGGTTACTAGATTCAGTTCTGAGAGACAAGGGGGTATGAAGTTCTCTTTCTCTGTATATTTTAAATTGTTGCCCCCAACTGATTTCATTTTGGATCCATGACATGAATGCCCTCAAATGGATATCCCCAATGTATAGAAATGGGTTCCAGTCATGATCATTAGGAATAGCATAATTATGCAAGTACAATTCACACAACAAATTTTTGACTTCAAGAGGAGAGGATTGATAGGCTTGGAAAAATTCCTGTGGTGTTTCAATGGAAGGGTTTAAACCAGAAATAACCCTTGACAGCTTGAAAGAAAGATGACGCTCATTTAAATGCAGTGTATACACTCTTGGAGCAGTTTTGCATGCCATCATTGGTGGTACCAGAGCCACCACATTATCTACTTTATCCTTTAATGCAGTAATCTCTTTATTCTTTTCCTCAATTTTTGCATTCTTCTTTTTAACTTCTTCCTGTAGCTTGAGTCTTTCCTTATTCCATTCCTCCTCTTTCTTTTGCATTTCATTCCATAAGTTTAGGGCTACATATGCCCATGAAAAAATAGGAGGTTTATGTCTCCCTACCAGGATCTTTCCTTGCATCAGTTCATGTTGTTCAAAATGCTCTGGTTGCAGTGGTTCTTGTTGCTAATCTTACTCTGGTTGCAGTTGTTCTTGATTTTCAACCTGCTCTGCAACAACAGCAAGTTCTGCTAATCCTATGTTTGCATATTCCTCAAAAATGTCTTCCACCTCAAAATTTACCTGCCCCTTAGGAGCTTTTGTCTCCTTCCTAGGTGTCCTTCTGAGTCTAGGACTCCTTTTTGGAGGCATATCAGTTGTTCTTGTTGCTCATCTTACTCTAGTTGCAGTTCTTCTTGATTTTCAACCTGCTCTGCAACAACAGCAAGTTCTGCTAATCCTATGTTTGCATATTCCTCAAAAATGTCTTCCACTTCAAAATTTACCTGCCCCTTAGGAGCTTTTGTCTCCTTCCTAGGTGTCCTTTTGAGTCTAGGACTCCTTTTTGGAGGCATATCAGTAGCTGGCTCAGTTGTTTTTGATCTCTTTGGAGGGATTTTATGTTTTTCAGCGACTGCAGGATTACCAGTGTCATCAGCTTTTTGTTTCCTAGGGCTAGGTTTTACTCTTTCTGATGTTTACTTCTTGGCCTTCCCTTTTCTAATTTTTGTCTCTCTCATTTTTTCTTTCTCTTTTCGAATGGCAGCCCTAGTATGGACTGGAGTTTTAGGGAGAACATTAACATTGGGGTCTGAGGATGAAATTTCTTCATCTGAATACTTTGATTTAGAGGAGCTAATTTCTATTGTTGATTCGGCTGTAGGAGGGTTTGTGCTAGGGTTTGTATCACAAGTTGAAGCTCCAGGAGTGGTTTTAGTAACCCTCTCACCCCTACTAACCCTACGAGCTTGAGGCTGACCTCTAGGACCCTCCTTTTCCAATATGAACTGATCAATTTTCAAAAATTATTCCCATGACATACCAGACACTTCTTGCAAAGATTTTTCTACTAACAATTTAATCAAACAATGATGGGAAACAAAGTTTTCCCTACCTTTTTGTGTTTCAGATGCCATGATTGCAAGAAGGTTGTACAACACATTTGGCATTTTCATCCTCCTACCATGTCTCATGTGGTTTAGAAGCTTGAAATGTACAAAGTGAAGGCATGATTGGTGACCCTCACAGGTAATATATTTGATAATGTAGACAACAACTTGTTTCCATTTTTTTGGCAAAGAAGTTCTCCTTGTTCCTTGTTTATCTACCACAAGTGGAGGATCACTAGGTTCAGTGAATTCTTCCCTAGCCAACCTAGCATCCTTGGAAACAGGGTAGGGTTCTCCTTCAGCAAGCAAACCTGTTACTTCCGCAATCCTCTCTTTAGTGACTATAACTTCTAGCCCTTTTACCATTGCCTTACCATCAGAAAGTGTCTGTGCAAATTTCAAAGCAATGTCCTCATTGAAACTATCTAGTTTCAAAAAGTAGTCTAACCATCCACAATTTTTGAATTCAGCTAGAGAGAGTGCATCCTGTAGTATCATCTGATGAACTATAGGTTCATTTTTTATCAGCCGACCTTTCATTGCTTCTACCCACAATTTGGAAAACACTTCTACAAGGGTTTCTTTTTTGCAATCCTTCTTTTGAAAATCCAATTTCTTCCTGCTTCCTACAACTCTTCTCCAATGCTAGCGCTAATGTCCTATGACTTCAATTTACCTTTTTGGTGATGTTGTGACTATGACTAAGGCAGTAAAGAAAGCATAAATTAGGGGCATCATCAAAGAAAATGGTGGCAATTCAATATCATATCATACATGCAAGTTGTCATTTCAACTATTTTATTTCAACTTGTTGCCATGTTGGTGCATGGATGACATGTATGACACGTGGACATGCGGGTTCACACTCCCCCCCAACCTAAATTAGAGCATGTGTCTGCACAGGTTGGGATATAATTATGATGTGACAGGGCAGAGTACAAATATATGGTATGTGAAATATCAACATTAATATACAGTAATTAAATAAATGCATTTAAGATAATTAAGATACATCAAGTTGTTGCGCACGTACCTGAAAATATGGAGTATCATTTGCAAAGAATGTGGAAGAAATTACCAGTCACTTTAAAAGTATAGTTGAACTATAAATGAAGTGATGATGGAGTGAAGTGATGGCGGAGTGAAGTGATAGTGGAGTTATGGAAGAGAGAGAAAGGATGGAAATGGATGGGCGGATAGATTTATTGACAGAGAAATTGATTCCCACAAAAGTGGAAATCTTAATTATGATTGCATGCATACGTTGACTTGTCAGAAGAATGAACACTAGGTCTGCTTTCTTCGACTGCAAGAACTTCAGAGACCTGGTGTTGAATAAATTGTTGCATGAATTCATGTTTGGAAGCTAGTTTATGGTATAACCTGAGGTAGTGCTCGTTGACCAGGAGCTTGAATCTGATAGGGTCAATGGTTGTGAGTTGAACAACACCATTGGAGAAGACCTCTATGACCTCATATGGTCCCAACCACCTTGTCTGCAATTTACCTGCATTGTCTTGATACCTAGAATCATAAAGAAGTGTCCAGTCACCTGGCTAGAACTTCTTTTCCTTTATGTATTTCTCATGCCATCTGACTCTTTGGTTCTACACCATCTCAGCATGATGAAGAGTTGACTTTCTCATTTCATCTAAGGCATTCAGTTGCATGATCCTATCATTTTGTGCTTCAGACATATCCATCCCAAGGTCTGGTGTTGTCCTAAGAGTTTTGTGTTCGAACTCTATAGGCATCATGGTTGTTTTTTCATACAATAATTCAAAAAGAGTAAAACCTGTGGTTTTCTTCCAAGTGGTTCTATAAGCCCAAACAACTTTTGGCAACCTATTTTCCCAATATTTACTGTGAATAGCCACTATTTTGGTGAAAATAGCCTCTATTTCCCTATTTGTTACCTCAGACTGGTCATTGGCTTGAGGGTGATAGGGTGTAGATTTCCTATGCCTTACATTATATTCATTGACCAATGTTATGACAAGAGTTGAGGTAAACTGATCCCCTTGATCTGTGACTATCTCTCTTGGAACTCCATAATGTGTGAAGATTTCTTCATAGAGGAATTTTGCAACTTTATTGTCTCTGGCATGTTTCATAGCTTTGACCTCAACCCACTTAGTTACATAGTCAGTGCAAACCAAGATGTAAGATTTTCCATTTGATGGTGGATCAATTGGACCTACAAAATCAAGGCCCCATTTATCAAATGGTGTGATAACTACTTGAGGGTATAGAGGAATCTCATCTGATTTAGTTGGTCGACCCATTCTCTGACATCTATCACACTTCCTAGTGTACTTGCCTGCATCCTTATGAAGTGTGGGACAATAATACCCTGTATTAAGAATTTTCATGGTTGTTCTCTTAGTTGCAAAGTTCCCTCCACAGGGTTCATTGTGACATGCATGTAGTATATCATAGGTTTCATCCTCTCTTACACATTTTCTCATCACATGATCTGGTCTAGTATAAAATAAACAACCTGCAATCCACGAGAAAGGAAAAGTCTTCTCAATAAGAACCCTTCTCTCCTTTGGAGAGAAATGAGGAGGAACTCTCCCTGTAACCAGATAATTGGCTATATCTGCATACCAAGGAGTGTGCACACTGATGGAGAACAAATTTTCATCAGGAAAAGAGTCATCAATGACTTGAGTGTCCTCTGATGTAGTCAATCTGGAGAGAAAGTCTTCCACAACATTTACCTTGCCCGGTTTTTCGACAATGGTGATATCAAATTCCAGCATTAACAACAACCGCCTTGCTAGCCTACCTAAAATCAAGGGCTTATTCATAAGGTATCTTATGGTTGCATGGTCTATATGGACAAAGATTTGATATCTTGTTATATAATGCCTAAACTTGTTAAGAGCATAGATGACTACCAACATCTCCTTCTTTGTCACTGTGTAGTTAAAATTAGCTCCTTGTAGGTTCTTGTTGACAAAGTAGTTGCACTCTCAATTGCTCCCTCTTTTTGTCCCAGGACAACCCCCATAGCATAATTAGATGCATCTGTGTGAATATGAAAAGGGAGTTCCCAATTAGGGCCTTTGAGCATAGGAGCATGGGTTAAGGTTGTCTTTAAATCAAAGAATGCTTTATCACAATCCTCTGTCCACTGGAACTCAACATCTTTAGTTAGAAGATTATAAAGTGGTGTTGCCATCTTACTGAAATATTTTATGAAATGCCTATAGTATCCTGCATGTCCCAGGAAACTTCTAACATTTTTTTGCTTGGTAGGAATAGGAAGATTGGTAATCACCTCAATCTTGGCTAGGCCCACTTGAATTCCTTTCTGAGAGATGTAATGGCCAAGGACTACTCCTTCCTATATCATAATGAAGCATTTCTCATTGTTCAAGGAAAGATTGTGGTTCTCACATCTCTGCAAAATCTTTCTCAGGTTTTCTAATGCTTCTGCAAAATCATCACCATAAGTAGTGAAAACATCCATGTAGATCTTCATGCAATCATGTGAGATATATGAGAATATATTAATAATTGCTCTTTGAAAGGTTCTAGGTGCATTACACAAACCAAATGGGAGTACTGAATAGGCATAAGTCCCCCAAGGACAGGTAAAAGTTGTATTTTCTTGATCTTCAGGTGCAATTTGTATCTAATTATAACCACTGAATCCATCTAGGAAAGAAAAATAGTGCTTACCTGCAAGTGAATCCAGTACCTGGTTTATAAAAGGAAGGGGAAAGTGATCATTTTTTGTGGTAGAATTTAGTTCTCTATAGTCAACACAAACTCTCCATTTACCTCCTTTTTTAGGCACAATTACCAATGGGAACACCCATTGGTTGTCTGAGATAGGGTAGATAAATCATGCATCTAATAACTTATGTAGTTCCCCTTTTACAATCTCCCTCAATGCAGGGTTGATTCTCCTTTGTGGTTTCCTTACTGGTGTGTAGTCATCTCAAATATAGATCCTATGAGTATAGAGCTTGGGATCTAATCCTTTCATGTCGTTGTAATCCCATGCAAATGCATGTTGATGTGTCTTCAACAGGTTTGTCAGGGACAACTGATATTCTTGACTCAGCTTGTTGTTAATATTCAAATGCTTCCCATATGAAACTTGTACTTGTGTGGTCAACTCAATCATGGCTATTTCATTGAGGCTGGGCATTTTTAGTTCATGTGGCAACAATGTATGAAGCATATCTGTTGTTGCAGGAAATTTAGGTGCAGGAGGAGCAGGCAAAAGTGTTTGCAATGGACAGACAAAACTGGATGATTCTTTATTCACTTCACAATGGTTTTGAATTATATGAGATAATATTTAATCTTCTTCCTGAAGTTGTAGAAAAATACTTCTTCCTATCATCATGAGTTGTGCCACTGAATTGACCTCCTCGGCCTCTTCTCCATCATGTGGCCATATGGGGTTATCCATATCATGGAATGGTTGAGCAGGGGGATAGAGAGCAAGATTTTTAGTGCTTCTCCCATCAGAAATAGTCATGTCTCCGGCATCCAATGTAGGCATCTATTGTAGCTAACCACGACCTACCCAGAATAATGGGATACCCTCCTAATGTAGCTTTAGGGGAAATGATCATGAAATTTGTTGGGTACTCCCAAGAGTCTAGAGTAACAACAAGGTCTTCTACTATACCATCTGGTTTGACAGTGGAACTATCAGCAAGCTACAAGACAGTAGGAGTAGGTCTCATATTTGCAACATTCAGTTGTTGCAAGATGTCTTTAGTCATCACATTGATTGCTTCTCCCAAGTCTATTAGAGCATTCTCTACTTGGATTCCATTTATAATGACTCCTAACATAGGACTACTTGGGTTAGTGTATTTAGGAACAATAACTTTCCCAAGCATGATATCTACCAACTATCCCACCACATGAACGATAGTGGGGTCCTTTTTCCTCCTTAGCTTCTTGAGACATGCTTCCTTGATTTCCTTGCTATATATGGGGACATCTTTTATGGCCTAAAACAAAGGTATCTTAACACATATGTGTTTCAACTGATCCAAAATATCAAAGGTTATTTCTTTCTTCGCTTCTTTTTGCTTAACAACTTCTAACCTTTGAGGAGTGTGGGTCTTGACTAGGCTGTTGAACTAGTTCAGGATTATTGGGCACAGTTGATTGAGTAGGGATATCAGATGGATTCTGATGCTTCTCTTCTTCCATAGGAAGCTCTGTGATTATAGGAGTTGAAGATGATGACAAGGTGGTTCCTGAACGTAGGTGAATGTCACTCACACTCACAACATATGCAGGGAATTGATTAGGATCTATAGAGTAGACTGGTTGTTGTTGTGGTTTGTTATTTGGGTTAGGTGTGGGTTGAGCTGGTAGATGAGTAGGTCTAGGTGTGCTAGAATGTGAGCTAGTAGGAGGTGGCATTATGGTAGGTTGTTGGGGCTGTGAGGGTGGTTGCATGTAACTAGTTGTTTGGTTTGGCCATTGTTGTCCTCCCCTCCATTGGGATGTCTACTACCAGTTTCTTGGAGGTTGTTGCCAATTCCCCTGGAATTGATGCCACTAAGGTGGAGAGTTTTTATAATTGGGCCAAGTATTTGAAGGGTTGTTCTAAGGCTAAGGTGGATAGCCTCCAAATTTGTATGGTATGGGGGTTGCCATTGATTACCAGATGCACAAGAATTGGAATAAGGTCCACTGAAAGATAATGGATCTGGTGGCATACCTTGTCTTGGAGCCCATGGTCTTCTTTGTGCAATGTAGAAAACCTAATCATCATCAACCTGAACTAGCCTGAATTCTGGTGGAATCTGTTTGTTGTCAATGTTGGCTACCATTTTGCATCTGCAGTCCTTCTTCCTTTGCCTACAATGGGGAGAATATTTAGCCAACATTGCTTATGCCTCCTCTTGTTTCTTCTTTGCTTGAAGAGTGTCTAGTTTATTAGCCATATTGTTTATGATATCTTGCTTGAAATCTACCAGCAAATGAGTGATTTCCATCCTTGAAACTCCATTAGTGGAGGATTTTCCCACAAAGGATTGGTAACCTCTTCCTTTCTTTAGAGCTGCCTTGGAGTAGTTCTAACATATCTTCTTAATATCATCCCAGGGAACTTAGGTGATATCTCCTCATCCTATTAGGTCTAGAGCATCAATGAATTTTTCATTGATCCCTCTAAGGAAGAGCAACTTTTGGGACTCTTCATTGAGTGCATGATGTGGAGATTTCTGCAGGAAAAACATGAACCTTGAAATATAGTCCTCCAAACTTTCATCTTCCTTCTGCTACATCCTGAAGATATCATCTCCTCTCATATCACTGCCCCTACAATATTCTTTGTACTTCTCAAGAAAATTTGTTTTCATATCATCCCAAGTCTCTATATTATTCCTACCTAAGCTCATAAACCATCTTAATGCAGCTTCTTTCAAGGTAGTAGGAAACAATTTAAGCCTATGAGCATCAGTAGTATAGTCATAGCTTATGCAGAGGATATCAAACTCAAACAAGAAAGTTTTAGGGTCTTTTGTGACAATCCCATAGAACTTAGGAAGAACTGAAGCAGGGATGTTCTTGATATTATCAACTTAATTCTGGTGGGTGATGGGAAATGGAAAATATTGTTGGTTAGGTCTATTTGGATTTTGACCAGCCATATTTGCTTGATGGAGTGTCAAAGCAAATGGATTCTCAATCAGGTTTTGGGCAACTTGCTCTTCAGATGAAGTTTCAGAACTGGTCGAGTTGGGAAATGCATCAGCAAAAGGAATTTCCCCCTCTTCTTCTTTGTCTCTTGGCATATTTTGAAACTCAACTAGCTAGTTATTAGGATTAGGGTCATTAGGAAGGAATCTCCCATAAGCATCTCTTCTCCTGCCTCTATGCATGCGGTATTAACTCAATATCAACCAACTCACAAAAAGAATTGGTGAAAGAATAGCTAATCATTACTTTTCTCAAATGAAGGGTATACTAAGAACAAACTTCAGAGATACTAAAACAGGAAAGAAACTGAAAATTACTCCAAAGGACTTCCTAGTTTGACACCATCCCCGACAACGGTGCCAAAAATGTTGGCCTCCTCTAATGGTTCAATAACTAATCCCTTAAAGTTGTAACTTAGAGACTAGATATCTACACTAAGTAGTTATCTTTCTCATCATGAAGGTTCATTTCATTGTCAACCCAAGGACGTGAACTTGAAATGGGTCAACACTGTATGTGCACTAGGACTCAACTGTAGTCATCCTTATCCTACAACTAGAAAGGAAACAATACTGAAAATAAAATGTTGAAAAGGAACTAATATAAGTTTTGAGCATGAATCAACAACCAAACTGAGCTTTAATCAACTGAACTGAAATGGATAACAGAAATAGAAATCTCAGCAAACAGGAAACTACTATGTTTGCCTTGGTTGCAGGAACAGACACAGAAAAAAGTTCCAATGGTTGCAGGAACAAACAACTGCTAAGAATGCAACTAATTACTGAACATAAAAGTAACTAAACTGAATGGATGGAATTCTCACCAAGTGGCCCCCCTTGAATAAGTCTTCCTTAAGCTAACTCAGATGCAGCAAATCAAAATATCATCTTATTCATTGGAAACATGATTACATCGTATCAGCAATATATCTATATTACTTGAAACTGAAAAATGCAAGTACAATCTCAAAACATCCAACCTTGTGAAAAGGGGCATCTGACCATTCTTTATAGGAGAAAATATTCTAACTAATTCCTAACTAACTAGGAAGCCGAATCCAATAGAATAGGAGGACGCCATTTATTGAAAGCAAGAAAAAGGGGGAGGAAGTTATGCATGCGCCAAATTTAGTCAAAGCAGACTTGCTTCAATGAGGATCCAGCACAACAACACTTCCTAGATTTGCTTAACTAACAGACATGATCATTTAAAGGTAAGTTACAACTTCCACACGAGCTAGGATTTTCCCTCCATTGGAAGTTTCCCTCCATTGAGAGTTTCCCTCCATTAGCCTCTTAAATGACCATCTTTTTTACTTCTTTAGCAACCGGCCAACTGGCATGAACTTCTTCCACTTTGCAAGTTGTATTTATATTTGCATTTTAATGTGAACCTACATAATGACATTAGCACACACAAAACAATTGCATATCCATAATTACCTTAAAGTAACATTCATTCAATCACATGTAAGCTTAACATAAATATGTCACATAGCAGCTTAATATTATCAAAAATCACAAGGATAAGTTCGTGCCCAAGATTCATAAACTTAGGGAAATAACATGGAGAGTGTCAATAACCAGGTGCAAAAGTCTATAGTAATAACATCAAATATATGATAAACCTTTATCAAAATTGAGCCATTATTTGGACTCATCAGTCACTATTGACCTTTTAGATCAATTTGTTGTGCTACTTCATATGAGTGACCTCAAACATATTTCAATTGTGCTTACACCTAAAAGTGTTGTAAGGTCATGAAATTACAATGTTTTGAAGATTTGATGTGCTTCTTGTCACAAATTTGTAAAGATGGCATTTATAAGTTTGCAAGTAAATTAGAATTGCACTTTTTCACAAAAATCTAGTGTCTAAAAGACTATGATTGAACTTTTGGAGAGCTATATTTTTTTACCTCACTCATAGTTTATTTTCCTTAGAATGTATACAAGTGAAAAAATAGCCTCTCCTTTGTACCCTTTTCAATTTGTAACGTGTCAAGAATTGTGTCTAAAGCAAGTTTGTTGAGTGTCATCCTCTTTATGCATGTGTTAAGGTTATCCTAAACCTCTTCATCTCCCTTAAAGAAGAAAAAAATGGGCTAAAGTAATGTCGTTTCATTTTTGTGTTGGTGGAGCTACTCAATCCACCTTCGATTAATTATATACCAAATGTATTCATACCTTTCTTTTCTTTTTCTCATAGTCATGAAATCTAGCATTAATATGAGAATAATTAAAATGTCATTTTCCATTAATCTTTTCTTAAGCAGATGACTAGCTAAGAGCTACAACTAACATATCATCCTCAATTCTTTCACTATTTTAGTGGAACATATATACAAATTTGATGTAGTGGAAGTATCCATCAAAGTATTTAGTTCACTTGAAGGAAGCCAAACTTTCATAGTTCTAGAAATTACACAATTCTATGATAATTTTGGTGCCTTAATCGAGAAATATCAATTCTTTGATGCAAGGACTCAAGATTTGATAGGGAAATTTTGGGTGGGAGACCACTCAAGATTGTGGTCCTTGAAAGAAATCCTAGACCTTAAAATTTTTTACACTATCTTAAATAGGTTTTTAGATACTACATAGATATCCAAATGCTATGCATTAAAATATGTGTTTTATTTTAACAAGGGTAGGATTTTCAAGGAAGGTTTGTCACACCAACCCATTCCAACAAGATTTCCCCTTTCACTCCACTTAGCATAGCCCATTCTGACTGAACCAGAATGCTTGCCACGACATACCCGTACAATGAAGGGGTCCCATACCACCCTCTTTAAGGCATCTCTAGATCCCGACATCCCATACTGCCACACTGGAAACATTCAGACTTGGTCTGCCAACCTCAATCCATCGAGCTACTCTGGTTTCCCATTACACTACCTCGTGGCATGCCTTGCACCCACTCCTACTCACAACGTTGCAACCCAAAGAAACAACCAACATCTCTCCACAAACCTACCTCTCGTGTAAAATGCTTTTACCTTGCTCTGCTTCATCGACATCCAGTCTGCTAACTTGATTCTACCCACAATCCTTGTGTTCTAGCATCACCTCCTAACATACCCCATTCCTTCCTTGCCAAGTCCAACTGGAAGCACCATTTTCAAAGTCTCCAAGACTTTTCTCTCAATGGTTTCCTGATCTCATGACACTGTCTACTGGCTCACCCCCACAACTACCAATCTGACCTACCAACCTATCAGCTCAACGTTAGCAAAGTTGCACTGATCCAAGTAGTCCACACCTAATGTGAGCAAGGTACTTCCTCAATTCCCTTGTCTTTTCCTTCCCTAGATGACTCAACACCACACTGGTTCAAAACTCCAAGCCTAACTTGCCACTTTGATTTCACCTTGGATCCAATGTTTACCATATGAGTTGCCTTGTTTAGTACTTTCAAGACTCACTACTATGTGAATGTTAATAATTTTATACCTCCTTCATATGTAGGATAAAAATAAACATTCTCAACAATCTATGAAATTCTTTGACACTCATGAGTTTGACAAAAGGAAATCCATGAAGATTTTGATAAGCATGTCATATGTTGTCTTGAAAGGAACTCTAAAAGAAGAATAATAAACGCATGTAGCGACTAACTCTAATTACAAATATGGAACATTGTAGCTAAAGAAAAGGGTATGATGATCCAATATGAAGGGGTTTCCCAAAAGGAAACCATGATCTCAAACGTATCTCCTAGTTTAATTGGAGACCAACCATACTAAGCAAGATAATGTGGATAAGGCATGAAGTTTCATCTATATCATAATTTTTTTTCACCATTGTATGATAGGCACATAAGATATTCATAAAAAAAGATTCATATGAATTCCATTAATTTAAGATGTTTTAGTTTTTTGTAAGGGAAAGGAAGGAATCATCAATAAAATATCAATTACCCAATTGGATTTCATCTCTTTGGAAGATTAATTGACTATAGAAGGCCTCTTAAACTTCCATTCAAAAACAAATAAATAAAATGTTTCATTGCTTGTACATAGAGAGAAGGAACAAGTGGGAATTTTTTTGATGAATCTTAATTAGCCAAATTTTTGAGTTATGGCCATTAATTATCCAAGACAAGAACATATATCAACAAAGAGGGTTTAAAGAAAATAAATGAGCTAATGACCAAAACCTATATCTTCAAATATGGGTAAGATAAAAGGTCCTTCAACTTAGTCATACGCTTCTCTAAAATCAAATTTATCATTTTTTGTGTGGATCTAGCTCACCATCATGGCTTCCTAAGAAACCATGCTATTATAAATGCTCAATAAAAAGTTCTTCTATTCTATTCTAACAATTGCAAGAAGATATCTCAATATTGATAGAAATAATTTTATTCTAAAACAAAAGAATACTTGTAAAAGTTATTCGAAACTAAATAATTCCAATAGATAAAAAACATATAACTCAATATTTACCATAGGAAACTCTTTTAGAAAAACCCCCACAAATAATAGCACCAATTTGATTATATTTGTAATAAGGAATCTATAATACAATGAAAAGAATTTGACCATATTATCAAAGAGATTTTTTAAAATTATCTTTAGATCTATTTTGGTAGTATGTACTTATCTTCCAATAACATCGTACACATCCCATCCCAATCATTCTATTTATATGCAAGGGCAATCTAGGAAAACTCAGTAAGTTTTCAAAGTCCACGAGCCAAAAAATTAGTAAATTTTCTCAATTTGACCCATGTGCACCACCTAGTAAATGCTTTCACAAAATAAAATATAATTCCAAAGTGGGATCTTTCCCCTACATCCAAATGCCATTTTTGTAACTTGGAAACCAAGGCTTAAGTCTACCCAACAGTCATATCATTTTTTGAGGCAAACCAACATGCTTGTCTGCATGTGATTTATTGGTGCTCAAAACTACACTCTACAATTCTAGAAGGAAAACCTTAAATACTATTGGAGTAGCCAAGATTAACTTGCAAGAGAAAACAATTCCACAAATAAGAATATAAAAAATAAGATATTATTATACAAATCTAGTAAAATGTACAAAGGATCCTTGCATGTAAAGGTTAGGACGAGGAGATAAGAAGGTAGGATTAAAATTTTGACTACTCCTTCAAGATGGAGACACATTTGGAACACTTGGAACAAGTTTGGGGACACATGTAGAGTCCACATGAAGTGAGACAAAAGGTAAAAATTATCTCTAATTGAGATTAAGTGTAGTATGAATAGAACCAACTAGGTAAGATAATAACTAGTTAGGTAAAACCACCTTTCACACTAACACCCCCTTTAAGTGATACTTGAGGAAAAAGCTAAACGTAAAAAATGAGTCCCAACAACTAGGCTTAATTAGGTACTCATGTACAATAAAATCTCTCACAAATAGAGAGAAAAGGCAAACCATGTGGGAGAAAATTCCTCCAAAATAGAAAATGAGTAGGAAAATACCTCTTCAAAAGTTGTCTTGATAGATAGGATGATGGAGAAATCCTAAAGCATGTAGAAACTATAAACTCTATTGAAGAAGAACTATTTCTATTGGAATTAATGAATCATCCAATGAATTTAGATTATGATAAGAGAGGTGCAAAACACTACAAAAGTGACCTCAAGTATACCATTTAGCCATATATGCATGTATGGCACAGAGAAAAAACACTTTGTGAAGTTGAAAATGTAGATAGTACTATGATTAAGGAGATACAAAAACACTGCATGAGCGACCCCATCGACACTACTAAATGTGCATATGGTTCTCTATATAAGTAGTAGAGCCTTACGAATATTGATCAACAAAAAATAGAAAGTTGCCTCCATAAATATGAATGCAAGAGTGTCTATATAGTATTAGTTCCATCTCATCAAAATGCATGGGTAACTAGTTGCTTGCATCCACCTAGTATATAGGAACATAAAATTGATACATAGCTCATTCCAAAGTGAAATCAAGGAAAAATTAGTATAACCATGTGATGATACCCCTAATAATGCTAACAAGGGAGAAGTATTGATAGATCAATTGAAATGTGGCACAAAGTTTGCAAATGAATGCAACATCACATTCAATATGAAGTACAAGCAATTGAAAAAGGTGTGCAAAAACAAGGAATTTCTTGGATTCTTTGTTGTCATAGACAGACACCCACCAAACAAAGTTGTGATGGAAAAAACTAAGACACATACGCAACCTCTAGGGATCTTAATAAATAGTGTGGGTGCAAAAGAAATTCAATATGATGTACAAAATCCCCCCCTAATAATAATATTTGACACTTTATCTTAGTGCATTTACAAACAAATGAGCTATTGTAGAGTTCTTTCAAGTTTCTAAAAAATTATGATTTTAATTTATGTCATGGGGTGACCATAAGAAGACATAGTGCAATCATGTATTACAACCTCAAAAAATGACAAAATTTACAAAATTAAACCCTTTAAAAAAATAATGCTATAAAAAATGCCCTCAGTTTTTTTTTTTATAAGTTTTGAATACACATTGTGCATTATAAAAATTTCAATCAACCATTTATAATACACAGTGATTTTACAATTTTTTGAAAAAATAGAATATCAAAGAATAAACCATTACATTACTTGTGTTTTTATGATAAATTTCAAAAAAAGCTTGTAAAATTTTCACATCAAGAGCAAAAGTTATGCCTTGTAAAAAAAATTAAAAAGAGAAAAAAATGCAAAGCTAGAGAGAAATCCCAAAAAAATTATAGCATGATGAGAGAAAATTAACTATATAACAGCAAAGTGGCTATTAGAAGTTGAACATCTGACTTCAAACACCTAAGTTATGTAAAAAAATACAATAAAATACCCCTTTTTAGGAGTGTTCCAAGGTCTTGGTGGTCCTATGTGGCATGGGCAGCAATGCTATGGTGGAGATGACAAAATCTGAATAGTTTTGTGCAAAAAATGTGACAAGTTTAGGAGGACATAGGGGAGTGGGGCCTATAGTGGAGCACCCTAACTTCGCGTTTCTCAAAATCATATGTGAAAATTTCAAATCACTCTCAATTGTGTACAATAGTTTATTTGGCAACTCACATGCTTCTATATTTTGTTTTAGGGCCACATCATCAAATATGATGCCACATCAACATGCTTTTTGTTGAGGTATCCAAAAAAGGCCCCAAAAAAAGTGAGACCGATAGTGGTGCACTAAGTCATGTTTTATTGGTGCGCTGATGTGGCATCACATGATTTGTCAATTTGTGTACTTTATGGATAAAAAGTGTTTTGTAATTGGATATTAAGGTGCTCCACTATGGGACCCACTAAAGACTACTTCTATCCCCACTATTGGACCCTGCTCCACTATGGGCCCCTCTCCCCTAATTGTGCAGACATTTCTGGAGTCAAAAATGTTGCAAAAAGTGCTATAGAGTTTTAAAATACGAAGTTTGCATAATCACCATGGAATCCAAAAGTTTGAGTTTGCAGAGATGTTCCAGAGTTCAAAAATACAGTCTATAAAGATGTTCTAGAATCTAAAAAATCTCAGTCTGCAAAGTTACAATATCTAAAAAATTGAGCAATTGTAAAACATTACAAAAATGTGGCAGGGTTTAAAAACCCAAGGATCTAAAAAATGCACTAAATTTCGTAAACTCAAGGATTTGTAAAAATGTAGCAGTTTAGAGTTTGGTAGTCGCCAACATTATAGTGTTTTGGCAATTGGTGGGAAGATGACATTTTGGCAATTGGTAGGAAGGTGACATTTTGACAGTTGTTAAGATGGTGACATTTCAGTAGTTGAGATTTCATAGCCGTGAGCAAGTGAGAGTTTCGTAGTTCAAATTGACAGATGACAACGGTAGTGGAATGGATGATGACAGATGAAAAAACTATGCTTGTAGTGTGGTGTTGTGTAGGAAAATTTTGGCATGGACTGCAAGATAGAATTTATGACTGATGGGTAACGAAAAGAGCCATATGATGGTATGGTTACACTGTTTTTTGTTCTAGGACACACCATATGAAAATAGGTGTCCAAAAACTCTTGTAAATTCAAGATTATTTGGGAAGGGATTTGTAAGCTTACTTTAATAACATGTTGGGGCAGTCAAAATCAACTTACAAGATCAAACCATTCCATAAATAAGAATATACAAGATGAAATTTTATCATACAAGTCTAGTAAAATGTACAAAGGATCTTTACATATGAAGACAAGGATGACGAAATAAGAATGTAGGATTGAAAGTTTGAGTACCCCTCCAAAAATGAGACGCATGTGAGAGACTTGAGACAAATGTGGGGATACATGTAGAGTCCATATAAGGTCAGAAAAAAAGATAAAAAAGTCTCTCTAAGTGAGCTTACGTGTATGAATATGACCAACTAGGTATGATAATAATTAGTTATGTAAAAACACTTTTCACACTAACAAATTCTAACCTCAAGGAAACAAAGTTGGGATAGGTACTTAAATAGCACCCATGCTTAAATTATAATTGGTCTTGAGCAACTAACAAGAGTGAGAAACTCATCTATTCTTTTGTGTCTACTTAGGGAAAGGAGAGTGCTCCTAGATACCTTTGAATGATAAATGATAAAAAATTGGCTACATGGCTTACCTAGACCCTAAGCATATGGATACTCCAAAAAAAAATTGTCACTAACATCCTTAATGTTTGGATTACTAATCTTTTAAGCCATATATCTCTTCTTAAATTAGATTAATCAATGAGCTATAATGCAAACTTAGATGTAAAAATAGATTCATATCTAAATATAAAACTCTTCATATTTTCTTACTTCACTTGTAGCATAGAACCTAGGATGTGCATAACTCTCTAAAGATGACTCATAAGTGTATGCTCTATAAGAATATAGTGGATATTTATCATTTTAAAGATTGATTAAATGGTTAAGAAGAGGACCTATGTCTTGATCCATAGGCAACATAGTATGCAAATCAACCTTGAATAGGGAACTAGAAATGCATATAAAATCTTACTATTCTAGCTACACTTCTATTGAAATACAAATCCGAAGACTCAATAGCTCTACATGACCAAACATTTTTAGACATCTAGAAATAAACATACAACCCCAGATGATATTAATGGAAATCTTTTACAACTAATATAGTAGTAGACTAATAAAAAATAACAAGCTAGCAAATGTAGCTTAAGAGATTTGTTAAATTCCCTAAAATTATCAGACACTTCTGAAGATGTTTAGATTGTGGAGAGGGATTATGCTTATAAGCACCTTCTCTAGATTTATAAAACAAAGCATACTCATTATTGAAATATTTAATCTTAAAATTTGCTACCCTAGAACATAGTAAGACCAAAGGACACTATACAATGTTAGAGCAAGAGCTTTACATTTGGCATAGAGGCCAACCCTTTCCTATCAAAAAACCTTGAATTTATAACATATCAATCTATTTAAGATTCTCTATACTGCTAACATCTATTTGCATCTACACTATTACCTACTTTACAAGAAAAAGAAAAGATAGATATATGCTTTCTTGCCTATTACTCTACTAAAATTATATAAAAGGAAATATTTTATACATGCCAAAAGAATAATAGAACAATTTTTTTTTTTCTTAAAATTAAGCAAGAAGAAATAACTCATGTCCCCTTGATATTAGACTCCAATATTTTTTTCCACACAAAAAACACCCAACTCAAAGCACGTATCTAATATGTCTTTTAAAATTGAATAAAAAAAAAATGTTTTGTCGGGCCAAGTTTATCTTCAACATCCAACTTTACTTTTTATACATAAATCCTGGAAGCAAAAATATTTCTCTAAAATTACTTGCTTCTAAAACCTATTTTTAGTTTTTTTTTATTCACAAATTTTAAACTCACTTTGACAGTTACAAAATATATTTTGTGATGAGGATTACTAAAATATTTCAT
Organism: Sequoia sempervirens; assembly: GCA_007258455.2. NCBI lineage: Eukaryota > Viridiplantae > Streptophyta > Pinopsida > Cupressales > Cupressaceae > Sequoia > Sequoia sempervirens. The sequence continues at coordinate 81,151 of VDFB02393293.1, read as the reverse complement.
GTACACTCTTCATTCAAACCTTAGATATTGGTACTCTTCCCTTAGCACATAGAATGTCTATGCTTGATCCTTCACATTTCCCTTGGCATATATGTCAACCCTCATACTTTACTCACATAAAGGGGCCCCACCATATAGTTAGTTTTGAACAACTATACTAAATCAATGACATGGAAAAAATACATATACACCAACTATTGATGATAAAAGCCAGTACGGGTAGTGGAGTTGGCTTGGACCATAGCTTTGCTCCCCATTGGTTTCAGGTTCGACTCTGCTCCTGGGTTTACCCAATTGGTACTGGCTTGTCGACTGTTGGGTCCCCCCGTAGGGGACTAGTCTCACCCCCGCTTGCCCCAAGTACCCAAGATACGAGTTGTTGGGTTGTTGGGCAGGGTCGTGGGGATATCCCTCTCATTAACAAAAAAAACTATTGATAATAAAACATATGGAAGGAAAATGCAATCTCTTAATGTTTTGTCATTTTACTCATAGTCACATTTCTATTACCTTCTAAATTGAATGATTTCCTTCTCTCATCCACCAATAGAGTCACTAAATTCCCATTAGAATCAATGACTCGTGATCACTAGCCCAAGGGTAAATGGTAGAAAATATTTTTCCATTTTAGGTAAGTTCTACCACATCTCCATTTCTCAGCTCTCACAAACACAAAAAAAACCTCTAGCTCCTAGATACTCTAGTGAAGATAAGTATTGATTTGGGATGCACTTCAAGAAAGACACATGGGAGGGAATTGGAGAGTTTGAAAGCACATTGAATTGCTTAGTGCTCTTGGCAATGAAATTATAAGCTCAAACCACCTCATGGATACAAAAAATGAATTAGACCCCACTTGATGAATGACATGGGTTAGCCAAAGTCTTGTAAGAGATTAAAAAACTACTTCAGGACTAAAAATTGAATATAAGCCAACACATAATCACCTTAGGTCTACAAGATCGCTTAAAAATGCAATTGTAGCTCTCAATTTTCCTTAAAATGTGAAATTTTGACTCAAATCTTGTTTAATAAGCATTATGGGTCCATCAAGTCTAAAAACATTCTTAGTAGAAAAACTTGAGTTGTGAAAATAAAAACCTTATAGAGCACCAACAAGAATTTTTTTTACTTCCAACAAATTTTAGGCCTGTTGGTCTTGAAACTTAAATGTCATTTTGCATCAGAATTACATTTAAGGAAACGATAGAATTTAATTAAAAACATGCTTAGGTCTGTAAGGAAAGCTTAGTGCAAAACAAACTCTCCTAATGTCAAAACCTCGGGGAAGAATGCAGAGGTGACTTTAAATTTTGCAATTACAGTTCAATTAAGATACTCATGAAAGAAATAACAGAAATAGAGAAATGAACATACACAATTTGTACACCAGATTTACATGGGAAAACCCTTACCGGAGAAAAACCCACCACACCAAGAAAATCCTCTTTGTATTACAGTAAAGAAAATTACATACAGAGTTTAGACTTAACTTTCTGATGTCAATTTACAGCAGCAACATTTCCTTGATCAACCTTGTACAGAACATCTCAGTTACAACGCTCTCTCAATTTAATTCATACACACTGATTAAATCATGTTTAATCGAGCAACACTATGTTATCTCACTGAACTATTCATCATCATCCGCCATTCCCCAACATAGTCATTTTTGCTCATAGTCTGTTCATCTCCCTCACAGGAACGGTCGCAATAGTCCAACTGCTAGCGGTTCACAGTCCGCTTCTCTGATTGGTCAAAAACATACCATGCAGGATAGTCATTCGGTCAAGGCGTTCAAACAATATCGCATGTCGATGAGACACTAGGCCGTGTCTCCCTAATGCCACAACGCCCGATTGTCGTTATCGCCCAGAGTCACCACCATCGGCAAGAGTCATCGAGTTCAAAACTGTCACCCAGAATCACTCTATCACTAAGAAATCACATCAATATCCACTACAAAACCATCGGCTAGATCATCGCTATCAGCGAGAGGTCATACTGAACACAAATCCATCTTGTGCAGATCTATCGGCGAGACAAGTGCTATCGGCAAGAGTTCTCACCGAAAGCACCTGTCTGTCGGTGAGAGAAACCTTATCGCTAAGACTTCACACTGATGTTCAACTCATGTAGCTCTATCGGCGAGACATCATACCGAGCACAAAACAGTCGGAGAGAGAAATGCTATCGCCAAGAGGTCATATCGAATGCACCATCCTGACGGCGAGACCACATCCATCAGCAAGAGTTCTTACTGAACGCAAACCTGCCAGCCAAGAGTCTCCCTGATGTCATCCGTCGCCTATGTGTAAAACCTCGGCGAGACATACTCTGTCGGAATGAGTCATTCCGAAAGTTCATTCCTCTCCCCGATGTCCAATAGGAACCAACCTATCGGCAAGAGATCTGCCCGAGCGGAAAGAGTTAGAACTTTCACAACAATCGAAATGTCTTGCCGATGACTCCCGTCGGCAAGACAGAACCAAAGTCTCGGCGACCTAAGCACTTCAAATTTTTAGAACACAGTTGCTAGTCAGTAAGACATTCAGAGAGTCTCACCGACTTTTCCCTTACAAGAGTTTCATGTCAGTAAGCTTGAGGCACATTTTCCAATAAGGTCCACCTAGGGTTGGGGACCTTAAACTTGAAAAAAATATCAAGGATAGCTCTAGACACGAGGATAAAAAAAAAATGATTAATCTAGGTTTAGGCCTAATGATTGTTGGTCTCCTCAATCATTTCAAAAAATTAAACCTAAAACACCTTGGACAATTTGGATTTTATAATTTTTGGTTGTGTCAAAATTAGAAAATTGATAGAAAATGAAAAAAATTAAACAATTAGATAAATAGATGTAGGTGCCAAAGCATTAAAACATGACACTACCAATAAATAAAGAGATTGACCTAGGCACATTCTAATAAACATAAGCAAAACATTAACCCATTTTAGATATTTCAGATCAATTATCATCAAGAAAGAAAAGCAATTGTTAGTGTATGTTTTTATTTTGCTTATATTTAGGTTTATTTACTTTTCTTACACATTTAATCTTGCTTAGATTATTATAATGGTATTTATGAGGATAAATGGCATCTTTCATAAGATACATTTGTAACTCCCACCTATTCTTGGTAGTTGGAGTTACTTTCTCTCTTGGATGTATATGAAACAATAACTATTTCTTTGTTACCTTCCAATTAGGTGTAACTCCCAGCTATTTTTGGTAGTTGGAGTTACTTCTCCTAGTGGATGTATTTTCTTCTTTTCTATCTATATATTCAACACTCATCCCTCACTTTTTATGATAAAAAAATGAGCATTATTTATGCTATTTTACATGTATTTTGTATTGTTGGAAATTAGCTCTATGTTGTTATTTTGATTCTTGGATCATTTGTTAAATAATTTTATAACATTTGTTCTTGTACTAGGTCTTCTATAGGTTCTAGTTTATTTATAGAATCTAGCAAATGGTATTATACAATGTCAAATAAATTTTCATATTATGAGAGCCATTAAGTTTTGTGATTTTGGTTGTGCATTAATTTTCATCACATCATGTAGCATTTCTAGCAAAACCATTGTGACTAGGAGGCTTGGGAAAGTCAAAATTTTCTTTTAATCTTCTCAATTTGAAATTTGGAAAGCTAATTAAAAATAGGTTTTGTTTGTGTTTCCATGCTTAGGTTTTGTAGGTAGAATGTTTTTCAAGGCATTTTTGTAGAAGATGAACCTTGTCATTCCATTTAGAAGATGTGGAAACCTATTGATTGATATAAAACATATCAATATCAAAGATCATGGTTTGGAGGGGTTTGACTTTTTGTAGATTGGCACTATTCATCCTTTTGGTTGTATTTTAGTATAGTAGTATAATCATCTCAATGTGTAATAACCATGTTTGGAAAAAATAGTGATCCCTTCAAATTTGGTGACTCTCTAAAGTTAGTTATTAGTTTTCTATATTTGTCAAGATTATTAGCAAGAATATTAAGTTTAGATAATTTTTTAAATATGGAAAAGTTTTCTAAATTTAGTGACACTACTAACTTTATCTTTGGGAGGAGTTTGTGCCATTGAACTTTCTATTATGAGGGTCAACTTCAAATGACCATATTCTACTCATTTGAAAGAAATTTTAGTTGCAATTTCTTTTGGGAAATATTTTTCTAGCTACATGCCTAGGTAGTTGGTTTTACATTTTAGTCCCTTATTTTCTAGAATTTGAACTTTATCAGATATTTTATTGTTCAATAATACTTTTGGTAGTTTAAAATGATCAATACTTTCACAAATATGCTCCTTTATTAGCATTGATTTTTGAAAGGGTATTTTTTAGTTTGGTACATAATGGTGTAGTGTTTTGTTCCTATTTGATCATCAATTTTAATATTTTAGCCACTTTTGGGCCTTATAAAATGTAATTCTCCAATATTTTCCTAAGAAATTAGTGGTAGAACATGGATGAACAAATTTCTTGTGATGTAAATGTGAGACAAACAAGTCATATCACATGCCTCTACACTTGAAATGCCATGAAAAAAACAAAATGACACTTGATTTACATAACATCAATGCACCAAGCATGACCACACAAGTTGAAGAATTAACCATGTCATGTGAGAAAGTCATCCCAACACACATATATGAGAGTAGAGTTTGGTCTAAGATGAATATTACATACTAGTCCATGATCATGTCCTTTCGTGAACACAAGGATTGGAATAAAGACACACTTTATTCCACGTCACAAGATGGCACAATCAACATCCAAGAAGGCATGGAAATGGCTTCAAATCATGATTATTAAACCATCATGAGGTAGGTTGATTAAGAGATACAAGCCTCAACCCATTGAGTCATAGATTAGTTGATTGCACACAAAGACACATAAACCACGTCAATTAACTTAATAATAATATGTATTAGGTGTTTGTTTTAGGTTTATCTTGGTGGTTTGTATGTTTTAAGTCTTTAAATTTTCTCTTGTCCTATACTTTTCTCACTATAACCTTTTTTTATTTTAATATATGATATAATAGGAGGTGGCCCTAATCTCTCACTTGAATGATAAAATAAAAGTGTGTGCGCTTAACCTCATGCATCTAATCCTAATAATAACAAACTAAATGATAAAAGGAACAACTGTAAATGTATCTACGACTATCCATATGTATGAATACAAAATAGGAGATGGAGTAGGATATCGAGAGATTCCAAAAAATGTTAAAGAAATGTTTAAATTATTTATGAACAAGAGATTTTATATTGGTTTTCTAATAAAATATAGATAAAATGATAAAAAAACTCAAGTTGATCCAAAACACTTTTATCTTATTAAATAGAAGTATGTTCAATAATATTTTCACTGTCATATAAGTCATAAATAAATTGAATAGTTAAAAATGTATGGAGAACTAGATATAAACAAACAATGGTATCACCTCAACATGAAACTCATTAATAAGAGGCTTAAATAATGGTGAAAAGAAGTTGTTTCTTAATAAGATATTTCTCCCAAAATAAGTATAGTACGTGGTGATGAAGAGATGAATGCCTAAAATGAATCTAAAAAAATCAAAATTGTGCAATAACTAGTCAAAATAATTGGTCAAAATATGGGCTTATGATGATATTATCATAAAAATGGTTTTGTATTAATACCAAGAACATGAGAGAAAATTTTAAACTATGTAGAAAAGAGCATAACCAATCAAGAATGCATGAGATATTGTCCAAGAGAATGATCTACTCTTTTATCATATCATTTTCATCAAATTCTACTCATAAAGGAGTTAAGGAATCTTTTTGGGTAAAAGTACAAAGTTGTGTCACACTTTCAGCCAACTTATCAGCACAACTAAATTTTAGTATTTCTAACTAAACATTAATTTTGGTCAAATATATGACCTAGTAAGATTAATTGTAGCTAAGTTAGATATTTTCACAACTTTTTCAGCTAAAATTATTGGCTAAATGCATATGTAACACTACTTTGAGGCCAATTTATCGAAAAAATACGATTATTTGAAAAAATTGATGTTTCAACAACTCCTACTCATATAAGTAATATTTTTAAAAAATATAAAAATACCCTTTTGTAGATCCATAAGTGTAGTTTTCAAAAATATATATATTTGAATAGTTTAATTATTATTTATATTTTATTTTTTTATTTTTACTAAAAGTTGGTTATTAGCACAAAATATTAGGTTGATTATCATGTTAAGAAGAAATACTAAAACTTATTAAAAATTTGAAAAAAAAATATGATGCGCTAGATAAAAGAATATTTATCAAGATGGTATAACTTTTTTCTATTTTAGATAAATAGTTAATATAAAAGTTGACGTCGAATGGCAACAGTTATGTTTTAATACATGCACATTTTAATATTTATTTAAAAATTTATATTATCAAAATTGGAAAAAAAATATCTCCATGCATTAAATACTCAAGTTATAAACATACACAAAAAATTGAAGGAAAAAAATTACTATATAAAGTTTGATGTCTCATGTAACTTCATTTTTTCAACATTTTATTAACAACTAAATTATACTGTTAATTCATAAACAACAATTTTAAAACAATTTTTTTAAAAACATACAAACATAAAATATACTAAAAAATACACATTTTATTAGTTTACATCATTTTAAAATTCAAAACATATATGCCACTTTTTAGTGATTCAAGTTTAAAAGTTGGATTAGTGTTGACTATTTCTTTACAAAAGTGTGACACAACTTTGCACTTTTACCCTTTTCAAATTCAAAAGGTGAAAAGGAGGTAGGTGAATGTTGGTTACAAAATCAAGGGAAGTCAAAATTCGATGTTTTATCCATTGAACAACATTTGTATGGCTATATTATATTCAGACAAAAGCATAACTATGCAAACATCAAACAAGAGTGTTTTAGTCTTGAAATATTTGAATTAAAAATATTATAAAATGGTCACCATAAATAAAATAAATATAAATATGTTACATAAATCTCAAAAAAATAATATTAACACAAAACACAACTATAATCCAAACTAAGGAAGATCCTTAAGATGAGATAATATAAGTCCTAAAAATACACTATGTGAATGGACACTAAAATGGGTACAATTTGTAGTGTTAAAATTTTAGGGTATGAAACTTTTGGCATTACACTAATGATCATCTGATGGTCATCAACTACTACAAATACTTGGTGAGACCTACCAACATTTCCAATCATATTCTCTACCACTACAAGAACCTAACTACCAACTGTAGTCGATCCATGTGAATAATCCCTGGTAATGTATCCCTCATATCCACAAATATGACATGGTATAATGGTTTGAGATGGTGAAGTTTTTGGTACACTTGAATAATAAAATTCTCAAGAATTTGATTCTAGGCTAACCACTTCTAGCCCACTATTGAGCAATATGATGCCTAAGGTGTTACCTCCATCACTACTTATAGTTACTACCACCAAAAGTACAACCACTCTACGATTCCTACTAAGGCTTATGCAGAAGATATCCTAATTCCACTTTGGTTGGGGTTGAGATCCAAAAACCTTTTCTTTGACTAAAAGGAAATAATGGCTTGAGCCCCAAATTACCCTCCATGTCCTTTGTATAAATTCTCCTTTGCTATATTTTCCTCTCCATGATATCCAAATTTGCATGAATTTTCATCCTAACTACCCTTGCAATCTATGAGTTCAATCCCTTGAAAATTTGGTTAATGATAAGTTTCTAATCAACTAGATAAGATGCATACTTGTTCAACTTGAAGAAGTAGTTATCATATTGAGAAACCACCATCCCAAGATACTAAAGATCATGAAGTGAATCTAATCTATGTTGCCTAAAATTCTCAATTAAGTATTTCATATGAAACCTTTCCAAAAATATTTCTCGTGTAATAGAATCTACAAAATATTACACGTATCCTCCTATTATCACCAACTAGAAGCACAACCAAGAACATGCAATATAGAAATCCAAACCTTGATATATCTCTCATGTATTTGTTTTCCTAAACACATCTCTAATGAAAAATCTAATATTTTTCCTCATTTCCCTTAGTGTAACCCTAAAATGCCAGTGGTTGTAGCCAAAGAATATCTCTCAGGTGGAGTATGGACACAATGATCACCACCAAATTTCTTAGTCTCCTAATGAGGAAACTCATCCACTCTATACCTATGTTGCATCTAAAAGCATTAAATACCTACTTATTGGGTAAACTCTCTCTTATGATGGCTAATATCTACCCATCTAAGAATGATCCTAACAAATAGAAAATAATCCAAAATGTTTTACATCATGCCAATAGTTTTGGTCCATATCCTCCATCATCATCATGTTGAATAAATCTCTTAAGTGGATTACCCTCAATTCTAATAGTTTCAAAACCTTTGTGAGGTTCATAATTTTCAGTGTGTTGAATATTATAGTAATTAGGATGCATTATTATTTACAACCAAGTTGTATGGGTTAGAACACCCACATTGTTCCAATCATAAGAAAAAACACAAACCACAACTCCTAATGTTACGATGTGGGAAATTTGATACCAAATGTAATGCCCCTATATTTTACCCGACATTAAATGAAATATTTATTTATGATGCATTTGTGACATCATGTATCACAATGCACACATATGCACTAGATATGTCATGACATAACATTGATACACATAATTCATGATATAAATTCATAAAGCATGAATATACATGTAGAATACTTAGACATTTTTCATGAGAACATAATCACAATTACCATACAAGAGGATATATTTTCTTCTAATCACAAAGAAAGGGTACAATACCATTAACCCCATCTCTCATAAACAAAGAATACACAAATGTGAATGGACCTCCATTTCTTGGTATATAGGAAAATTTAATCATCTCATCCAAAAAAACCAAGCAAGATACTCTCACACAACCTAAACAATGTATAAATTGTATCCAAACATGAGGAATATCTAATTAGGAGGTTGAATGGTAAGGTGAGGTGTTATCTTGACATAGGACAAGAATACATGTTTCATCCTGAGGCATGAATTCCAAGATAGTTCATGAAGCACAATTAGCAAAGGAAAAAAAATAAAGATGATAGCATTCAAGGTAGACCTTGGGGAACAACTTCCATTTAGGAATTTTTTTCATAAACAATTAATAACTACCCATTGTCTTAGGATTGCCCCATTTTGACCAAATTACCCCTTTTTCTGATATAAAATTTCTCAAGGAATTTGAGAACCACCTTTTGCTATCCTAGGATCACCCCTTTCATCAATATAATTTCCCTTCAAAATAAATAGTTTCAGACTATACAATTGTTTTGGACAATAGAACCTCTACAAACTATGTTTTTATTCCAAAGAAATAATAAGGATTCCCTATAATCCTAGTATCCAAAATTACATTATAAACCAATTTAACAACCTTTAAAAAAATTAAAAAGTAATAAAGTCTAAAAATTGGAGCATTTCCAAAAGCCAAGGCTAGCCATGAAGGTTTAACACAAAATATGTCAGTATCCTTGTACATTTTGTTATAAAATAGTTTCAAATAATGGTTTCTAAAATTATTAGGGTTTGATTTGTGGGTGGCAGGGTGGGCCCCCTCCATCCCTCAAATAGCCACCTGTCAAGCTATCAAAGAGGGTGGACCTGAGAAGGTGGATGGGGCGTGCAAGGTGATCACTTAGTGGCAATGCCACATCATTCCAAGCCCTCTCCAAATTGACAGAGGGAGGAGGAAGGGAATAAATTAAAGTTTGATGCCCATTAAATTAGGGGTGTCCTCAACGTCGACAGGGGGAATGAATGACACAGGAATCCAAGCGAAAATAGCTCAACATGTAGGGCACGGAAATTATGAAAGCATAAGCTTTCAGGCCGAGTGGCAATTCACTTCACATGAGGAGATAGATGTATGAAGGTTAAAGGTTGAAGGCCGTACGATAATGTCATGGCAAGGACGAATGCTCGCTTCGCCATTATTCAGATTCGTGCACGGAGGCTCGGCCTTACAATTCACGAGCTTTTAAATGATCTAATGAAGTTTTACTCACTGTATGGTTTTCAAATTTTGGTTTGTGTTTTGTCGTTGTGCAGGGAATGGTCGCCAAAAGAGCTGCAAATGGCGAGGTCGAGCAAGTTGAAATTCATTATCTCCATTTCGGCGGGGGGGCTGGAAAGTTTCGATGTTGATACACCAGTCTCCTTGGTAGCAACGGAGAGACAGATAGCCTTTTGGGAGATTACGGATCAAAGGCTAAAGTGAATTTTGCTCGACGACGACCCCTTGACAATGGTAGCAGTCAAAATGGTTTTAGGCAAAGGACATTTGGAAAGAAAGGAATACACGAGGGACAACGCTCACATCTCTCGGTTTCTAGCAATGATTTTGGACCTGGATTTCCCAAAGGCGGAGGCAAAGGAAATGGTGGAGCGTCTTTTCTGAGGCGACTTGCTAGGGGGCTTAGAGAAAACACTAAAAGCGGCCTTCAAGGGCAAAGGAATACCATGCTCCACAGACCTAGACCTCCTCTGGGAGTCGGACGATGCAGTCAAAGTCTCCCCTTCATCTTAGACATCAAGGGGCCAGAACTGATGAGGCGTAGAATGGTAGCAGCCATGGAAATTGAATTCCTGAAAAGGAAGCTGAGGCTCATGATGGAGGAGGGGATGGAATGGGTGGAAGACTTCACCCGGTTTGCAGAATTAAATGGCTTTCTATGAGGCTCGGCCTCTGTGTTTTAAGTGTTTTAATGTTTAAAATTTTTGTGGTTAATCAAAATTTGGGTTGGTTTTTTAGTATTAGCGTAGTGGAACTGTAAATTTGGTTTCGGCTGGATGAGGTTGGGCCTCTAATCTTAATTTTCTGCATCCAAGAACATAGTAGACAGTTTTTTGAAGCTTTGTAATGGGCCTGCAAATTTTGTAACGGTAGAAAGTTGCCCCGGGTTGGAAAGGTTAGCTGATAGGCTCAGAGTCCAAGAAGGACTGTTATCTCCTGCTTAGCAGATGCATGTATATCTTATTAAAATCAATACAAATCCTACCTTGCGTATCAAGAAAAAAAATTATTAGGGTTTGATTTACCATAATTAACATCCACAAAATAATAAGTTAATTTTAAGCAAGTTACACTCCTAAATTCATAAGTCAACATGCCTTTTCAACCAATGTGACAATAGCATATATGGATAAACTTAATTCCTAATCAAGGACCAATTAAACAACAGATTAAACTAGTCAATGTAAATTGATCATTGCATAAAATATAAATAATAAAATAAGCAGCCAAATATCATTTCAAATTTTAAAGTAAATTATTCCTACACAACTTAGAATTGAGATTAATCATGTCATAATAAATCCCTCACAAGATGAGGTACAAAATCAACTCTAATAATAAGATATTATAATATAATGTATATTTTTATCATCCTCAACATCAATGGTTTAACATCAATACATTAAATTTCAATAATATAAAAATTAGCAATTTAATCAAGGATCACATGATCCCACTTTACAAATTTTCTAAAAAACCAAAAAAAGGAAAGTTAAAACTATGAAGATACCAAAAGAACCTTGAATTCCCTCCAATGTACATCTCTAAGAATACATTAGTCCCCATTTTTTATCAACACCATCCAACCATGTGGGAGGACCCCATGGCCCACTCCTCTAAACTAGTAGGCAATTGATTGGTTAGTCAAACAACACTCACACAAACAAATAAGTTGAACAATCACACATATCATACATAGAGTTTCCAAGAAAAGGATACATGAAGGCTCCATATTCACCAAGCAATGCATATGCATGGATTTTACAAACACCAATCAAATACAAATGATTTTATAAAATAAGAGAGACTACTAGATTTAGGATGGTAGAGTTTCAAAGCTACGTACTATGGTTGTGATGATATTGAGAAATGTGTTCATATAGACACAATAGGATATGCCCAACATTCAATAAGCATGATAGGATTATGATAATATCTTGCACCATAATTTTATAAACCCTAAATACCTAATGTTCAATACTAGATGTTGATTTAAATCTTCATCAAGTCTATTCATGTTTAAACCCGATTCAAATTTATGATTTTAAATTGTGTTCCTCTCATAAGCCTCATCCCTTGTCTTCATTGCAACCAAATGGTTAGTGAGAGTCCACTCCACTCCTACCCTTGTTCTCACTCCTATAAGCCAAAAAGAACCAATTTACACAAAATGTTATTGGCACAAAAATGAGATACAAGCAATAACATATGTCACTAATTCACAAGTAAACTCATTTCCAATTTTAATTTTTACATTTTTAATAAATATCAAGCACCATATAAATATCCATTTCCACCATTGATCAACCTTGGATTTTATTCAACTTTTAAAACACAAGATTTATAAATTCAAAAGATGTCCTTTAGTGAACAACAACGAGGAGACTACTCTTTTCAAATCACACAATGAATTTGTTGCCATTGCTTCAGCATAAGTTTGCATTCTCCAAAAATATAAAAAACATACAATTTTAAATTGCATAAAAAACTAATTTATAGATTCTATTTCAAAACTATTCCTAGACAAGGAATTTATATGCTATCCACCTAATGTGGATCATGGAAAAATACTAATCATTTAACCAAAATCATATTCATAAAAGGAGAAATACCTTCAACAATGAAACTTTAAGAATGGAGGTTTATCTTTTGTAATGCAATGCACAACAATCTTTGGCAATCCAAGCTCCAAACCACAAGCAAAGTTTCCAAGTAATTATTTAAAAAAACAACTCACACAATGGAGGAGAGGAGAATCAAGTAGGAAATAGAATGAGTGTTTTAAATTTTCTTTTCCTTTACCTTCAGTCAAAAACCCCTAAACACCTAAATAAGTTGTTGGACATTTCACATTCAAACTAGTTAATTTTAAAAGTAGATAGTTTCCTTAAAATACACCTTCATCTCAATTAGTTAATCCATAACATTTTCAACAATCATACTTAACCTTGTTAGTTTCATTTCAAAAATGTAGGTAGATCTATTTACATAGCACCTTGTACACTAAGGCATCAATCAATTAAAATCTATAAAAATAAATTGGCTCCAACATATTAGTCATTTTGCAAACACTTTAGAAGCATCACAAAAACTAAATATATGTTAAAACAAACTAATTTGCATCAAGAATTCACATGGCTACATAGGGCTCATCTTGCAACTCAAATCAAGTGAGATGGGGAATTAAGCATGACATAATTGTCAATCATCTCTAGATTAATAATTATCGTGGAAACTTACGCATTCACACTCAGTTAAAACATCAAGCGTATCTGCACAATACAAGGATAGCCAAAGAATAACATATAAAGAACCAACATGATATAATCCACAATATGATATCAATAAATGCATCTAACTTAAAATCATCTACAACTAGCATGATCCATATATGAAAGATGTGTAATCAACAATCCACTATAGTAAACCAAATAAAATAATCATAATCATATATAAAGTGAAAATAGTGAAACTAAAACACTTTTAGAATTCAAACATATAAAATCACAACATGCTCATCTAAAATACATAGTCAAGCATCTCAATAGCAATAGAAAAAATCACTAGTAATTACAGTATCAATATCAAAATAAAAACCAAATAGTGAGATTAGGAACATATAGTTTCGGGCCTTACAATTGTCAAATGGAAACTTAAAAGCAACTTCAAAATTGAAAATAGTGACACTCACGGTATGAATCAATGTTTTCTTTGTGAAAGTGGCATAGTCAATATAGTTTTATACAATAGTATGGTCTCCATTGACGAAAATTATAAAAATCAAGCTGGTAGTGATGGTGGTTTGTTAGGTCTACAATTGGATTCTTGAGTTAGAATTGTTGGAAAATTTTGTGATTCCCTAGGGAGTTGGATGTAGAAAATGAAGATGTGCTTATTTATGTTGGTTAACAGATTTGTCACCTAACTCTATATTTTCACGCCCACAGAGGTGACAAACGTAACAATGGTTGAATCAGTCATAATAGTGTTTTATGTCGATTATCTGCTTATTTTACAATGTGGCAGCTACCTTCTTTAGATATTGAATGAATGATTTTTAAATAATATCGCTTTTAACCAAAAAGCAAATGAAAGGAGATGCTTTTAACCCGAAAGCTTAGAAAGGCATTCACACAACTCAAATAATGAAAACTTAAACTACCAGAATCTCCAAAGCTATATTAAAGAAATCCTTATGCATCCATCACCATAAAATCTTTATTCAAAGATAAACATTCCACAGCAATGAAACTAACCAAACATCTATCATTCCAATACCAGATAATTCATTGGCAAGATACTTAGCATAAATCCACACACCATAACACAAAGATTATGCTTGCATGAACTTCACCATTGTCTTTCTATATTGAAATAACAAAAAAGCAGTAAAACTAAAGATATAAAAAAAATTGCTCTAATGAGTAAAACAAATTTTTCCCAATAGATCCCTACAGCCAAGCATCGACCCCATATTTAAAGATTACAAATTTTCTTGATAACAGTTTCTTGGAGACAACTGTTTTAGAAACTAAAATAAAAAGTCTTTAAAGTATCAAGAGGGCTAAATTAAAGAAAATAACATAACTAAAAACTAATCAGCGGTCCCAGCTTCGACTCTTTGCTTCCAATTATTTCCACCTCCTACTGCTCCAGTAACGCCTTCTATGTCTTTACTCTTTGCTTGTATTCCCGGTACTTGGTGACAATTGCAGTAATGTTTTTGCTTCTTGGAGTCGTGGTGATTTCTAGCCTTGTCCTCCATCTTGAAAGTGCACGGTCTGACTCAACAATTGTTTCATAGATGTTGTCACTTTCAGCCTTGAATGCACTCATATAGGTCTATAAATTACTCAATTTTTTGAATGAGTCTGCAGTGGTTGTCTCGGGATCACCTACCTCTTTATGATACACCTCTTTATATTGCTTTGATATGTCTGCAACATCAAGTATCTTTTCACCAAACTCATCTGTGAGGTCTACTTCGAGGGCATTGAAATTCTCCTTAATCTTCACTAATATGTCAAAATATTTTTCTAACACTTTATTGATTTCCTTGATATAATCCTCATATATTGACAATTTCCAATCCAAGGAATCAAACCAATTATGATCAATTTCTTTGGGATCATCTACCAATTTTTCTCTAACCAACAAAGTGTGCTCCATGGAGAGAAATTCTGCAATTTCCTTAAAAAGCACATATGTGCTACCATGTTCTCTTCTGATCTATTGGAGTTCAGCTACCAATTCCTTTCTTTTGTTAGACACATTAACATAAAATTTCACAAATTTATGAATGTAGAAAAAGCCATCTTGGTAAAGCCTTTCTATCCACTCGTTGGCAGCGTTAACATAACCTAAATTTTTCTTGACCCTTTGCACAGTGTCTGAATCAATACCTTCAACATTTGAGCTTGAGGCTTCCTCAGGGTTCGGAGTCACAATTGATGAAATAAAATTTCTTAAAGAAAGAACATGAGACTGTAATTGAAGGTTCTCCTCTTTTTGTCCCTTTGCTCTTTTAATTAATGCATTAACAGAGTAATTGGCATGATAGACATCACCTTCTAAAGTAGATGGCCCCATATCAACATGAGTGACCTTGTAGTTGGCCTATGTTATCTCATTTTCATTCAAGTCTTTTACAAGGTCAGCAATTTCCAGCAATTGATGCCCAAAAGTAGAATCAGTGACCATCTGCAACATCCTCTTGGCCTTTTTGGGTTTTTGGTGACCTTGTAGTAGCATGGCGACTGTATCAATCTCAACTATCATTGCAGGAATATTTTTCCTTTTCTTTTGTACTGCTTTCTTAAACCATGTTGGAGAAGATACCACAAGTCCAGTGTCTTTGCTTTCAACATTTACATTTTCTACTTTCTCAACTATCTGAACAGAAACAGAGGTATCTCATACCGGAGAAGGAGGAACTTCAAAGAATGTGGGAAAAGGGTTATCCTCAATTATATGCTAGAAAATGGCCTCAAAGTCTGTAGGCACTGGTTTTTCTTGACTGGCTCTTTTCTTAAGCATCGAGGAGGGTATACTATCCTGTTCACAATTTGACTTTAACTTAGCCCCCGTGTCTCCTGGATTTTCGCCGTCTCCTCGTGATTGTGAGCCAATGCAAGGAAATCTAGTCATTTTCTTTTCCAGATGATATGTTTATGTCAGAGGCCTGTACAGTCCCTTGTTCATTTCTCTGTGAAGCTCTTTGCTCTTGAGGAGAACCTGCACTTTGCCTCCATTTTTCGTTTAACCAGTCTGAAGTTCTTCTCAAAATAGGAGCAGAACGAACCATTAAATCTGATACTTCGTCCTCCGAACAATTAATTTCGTACAAGGTCTTAGCAACAAGGGCCTGATATTCGGGATCAATAATCACCGAATCTTCCTCCACATCTTCTGGAATATTAAAGGAGATACCAAAATTTTGTATCTTCTTTACAGTCAACCTCATAAAACTTCTCCTTTGCACCTCACCTTCATTTGTACAGTCTTCCCAAAAATCCTCAATACCTGGGCGAAGTGCATAACTGCTAGCTCCATACAAATTTTGTTTAACACAACCCTTCTATCAAAATTAGTTCTCACCGGAAAATACTAAAAATACTCATTCAAGGCTTTTTCTGCACCCCTTCTTTCCCATGAAGGCAATCTCAATGGAAAAACATACCCCTTCTTTCCCATGTTTGAATACTTAACATTCACAACGGCCATTTGCCAGCGAACTTCAAGAAAAACAAGAAAATCACTTGGATAACGAGGCAACCTCAATGGAGCCTTCTAAAAACCCCCAATTCTAAGATAAGTAAATATATTGAACTAAATGTAAAAACTTCCAAATCTCATTACCAGAGCAACCGCCTCAAGTGAAACCTGAAGCTTAGGGTTTCCATCAAGTCTTCTTACAATTTCCATAAAGAATGTGTCATTGACGTGGCAGTAGTTCCTCATTCCAACCTGCTTAGTGAGTTGTCGAAAACTTCTATACACAAGTGTGTCTGGCGTCGGAGACCATTGCGATTCCAACCCTACCCAGACAGCCTCTTGACTGGCTAAAATGTAAACCAGATATGAGCACATGTGGAAGGCAACAGTTTGTTGGAAATTTATCAATTGCTCATTTAAGTGATAACTAATAATCTCATCCCAGTCAATGAATTTATTTTCACTACAAATCACTAGAATGAAATAGCACATCCAAAATTCAAAAGAGTCTGAATATGCATTTCCAACCACACGATGCAACAAGGTGATAGCATCTGAAATTTCATCCTTAAAATGAACCCTTTCAAGCTATGAGGACAACTGAGACTTACCCTTTTTCTCGGACTTCAACCAATTCTTTGCAATGGAATTTTTGCACCATTCTTCATTCATTCTAAAAAACTCATCGCCAACAGCTACAAACATTTCTTCCATAGTTTCCCTCTCTGGAATGCTTAATGTGCGGGAAATGACTTCAGGAGTGATCCTCACAATGACAGGCCTGTCCACAGCTCTAATTTCTTGATTCTCTAGAATGTAGCCCCTTGCGCACGCAATCACCAAGTCAACGCTTTGCACAACTTCTTAAAAACCTCCAACACGTACCAAACCACTTTGCAAAATTTTATCTCCTAGCAGTGTTCTGCTACTTTGCTCTAGGTGCACCAAAAATTCCTCTAAATTGAGGTGCCCAATTTCAGTGTCCTTTACATCAGACCAATGGTTTTGAATTCCACCCTTCATGAGCACAAATCCGAGGAGATAGAATGCTTGTACTTTGAGAAATATTAGCAGAGAGTAAGAATGCATGCTAAATGACTTAGTGAATACTTCGCCACCCAGATCATGTCGTTACTTCGACAAGACATGCATTTAATGCGGAATTCAATTTCATTCCTCAAAAAGTTAGCCTTTAAACCTACATGCTTTTTTGAAAACCCTAAAAAGACAACCCAAGGTTAGTCTATACATATCATTTAATGAGGTGGCGGTGCCTTTGAAAACCAAGATAAGTCCATAATGTCGCGCAGTCGCAGAAACTTAGAACTTTAGAACCAAATTCAGGAGTTTCAAAGTTTTGAAAACCTCTGACTCACCAACTTCAAAGACAACCAACAAAGGCTTGCAACTCAACAAAAGGGAACCAAGTCGGGCAATCGGGAAGTTATGAGAATTTAGAACTCCGTGACAAGGTTATGAAACT
Source organism: Sequoia sempervirens (assembly GCA_007258455.2). Classification (NCBI taxonomy): domain Eukaryota; kingdom Viridiplantae; phylum Streptophyta; class Pinopsida; order Cupressales; family Cupressaceae; genus Sequoia; species Sequoia sempervirens. Next base: position 62,863 of record VDFB02393293.1, on the reverse strand, counting down.
CGGAGGACTAGCGACCTTGGTTAGGAAAAATGCAAAACCTGCGACTTTAAGCAATTTTCAAGAAAAATAAACATCTAGGCATTGAAAATTAATGAGGTAAAGACTCAAAAGATCCAAGGAGGGGAAGTTTAAGATTGTTGACACTAGTTTAAAGGTTACGGATAATATTGGCTTCGAATGGGGACAAGGACTAACAGGACACATAGAATCTAGAAAAATCCTAGTATAGAGCCTTATTCATGGGCAACAGAGACAAAAGAAAACAAACAAAACAAAACTGAAACAAAAAACTATGTATAAGGACGAAACCAAGAACAACCATAATCAAATAACTTCAAATCTTTCCCATTATAGGCAAGAGGTAGAGAAATACCATCTGGATAAGCCAATAGAAAAGTATTGTCACCAACAATCTATCTGATTTGAAAAGGTCCCCTCCATAGAGAATCAAACTTTTTGTGTGCTCCCTTTGGCTCTCTCCTCCTATCCCAAAGAAGAACAAAATCACCAACTACGAAATTTCTTTTCCTAGCCCTTTTGTCAAAAATTATCTTCACCATCTACTGATGTTTTTCAATTTTATCTACTACCATATCTCTTTGTTCTTCCAACCGGTTCAGATACATAACCCGCTTTTCAATTGTAGACTGAAATTGTTCATCTTCTATTGCCTTTTGCAAGTTAAGCGCTGAGAGCTCTAGAGGCGTTGGCAAGATGCTATCAATACCATACACAAGTTGACAGGGGACATACTGATAGCTCTTTTACATGATACCCTATCGTCCCACAAAGCATCATACAACTTCTTATGCCATCCCCTTTGATTTTCATCTACCAGCTTTTTGATAATAGAAACCAAATTTTTATTACTAGACTCAACTTTTCCATTTCCTTGTGGATAATAATCAGATGAATGTGCTAGGCTAATACCATAATCATAACATAAAATAGTGATCTCAGCAGATGAAAAAGAACTGGCATTATCAACAACAATCTTTTTGGGAACACCAAATCTTACCAGAATATTTTCCTTCAAGAAATTACACACCACTTTTGAAGAAGTTTGTTTCACTGGAATGGCCTCTACCCATTTGGTAAAGTAATTTGTAGCGGTTAAGATGTGTGTGTGTGTCCAACACTAGAGTTGGGATTAATTGGACCAATAAAATATAGGCCCCATTGTTGGAAAGGTTATCTATTGCCACAGGTTTCAAAGGCAGGGCTGCAAGATGAGGTCTATCGGTAAACATTGAACACTTTTCACACTTTGACACCCATTCATAAGCATCCTTGAACATCCTTGGCCAATAAAATCTTTGATGCAAAATCTTGAAATCTGTTACAGAAGCCGAAAAATGACCACCATGTGCTTCATTATGAAAAAATTCTAGTGGCCTCTTATGTTTCTCTTTATCAACACACCTCAAAAAAGTCCCATCCACACCTTTTTTGTATAGATTTCCTTCCTAAAGAACATATTTACTATATTTAACCTTTAAATTCCTTTTTTCTTTGGATGATAGATGTGATGGGAAATCACCATAGGTTAAGAAATAAGAAACATCAAAAAACCATTCGTCTGTTGTGCTGGTGAAAAGAACCAAAGGCAGATGTTCCTCCTCAACAATTTTACTTTCTGCAATCATTTTCGCTAAACCCTTTCCTCTAATAGTGGGTTTAATGTCCACATCATATTCTTGCACTTTTTCCATCCAAGACCCCCTTTTATTACATCCAATCTCTTGTTGGGTGAGGATACTCTTCACAGCGGTCTCAGGAACAAAAACAGTTGTATGAGAATGCAGAATATAAAATTTGAAGTTTTTCAAAGCCTTTACAACAGCATAAGAATGTTTTTCAAGTGGAGAATATTTAAGTTCATATTTCTTAAGAGGGGTAGGTGCTCATAAAATAAATAGAAGCTTCAATACCTTGCTCATTTTTTTGTAACAAAATGGTTGATAGAGTATGTTCTAATGCATAACTATATATGATAATAAAAAAATTGTAAAATTTGGATGCACTAGGGTCAGTGCACTTGCAATAGCAGTTTTTATGTCTTCAAATAATTGTTTCCCTTCAGTACTCCACTTGAACACTGGAGATGATTTTTTATCATGTCAGAGATCGACTTTGTCAACTCAGCAAAATTGAGTACGAACCTTCTCAGAAAATTTACTTGGCCAAAGAAAGACCTAGTGTTGTCTTTATTGGCAGGTAAACTCAATTGCATGATAGATTTCACTCTCTCAGGGTCTATTTTAATCCCATATTTTGAAACAATATGACCTAAGAGTTTCCCTTCGGTTATAGCAAAGATGGAATTCTTAGGATTTAAAGAGATTCCTTCCTCCCTGCAACGCTACAATACTACTTCAAGATCATGCAAATGATCGGCTCTCTTCTTAGAAAAAATTGTTAAGTCATCCAAATAAATCACAATGATTTTATTCCTTAAATCACCAAAAGACAATTCCATGGCCCTTTGAAAATTTTCTCCGACATTTATAAGACCAAATGGCATTCTATTATAAGCAAAGACACCAATGGGGGTAGTGAATGTTGTTTTATGTTGACCCTCTAGTGCCACTTCAATCTGATTATAGCCTGAGAATACATCAAGCATGGACATCATTTCAGAACTAGCGACCATTTGCAATATGTGGTCCATAACATGTAGTGGATAGTTATCCTTTAAAGAAGCCTGATTTAAGTTCCTGAAGTCAACACAAATCCTTATTTTTCCATTTTTCTTCCTAACAAGAACTATATTAGCTACCCATGTGGAATGATGGATAGGGTAGATAATTTTTTCTTTCAACATTTTATCTATCTCATTGAAAATAGCTTCAGCTACCTTAGGGTTATAATTTTGTTGTTTTTGTAAGGTGAAGCACTAGATTTTAATGGAATTTTATGCTGAAATTCTCCATTTCTAAATCTCTTCATATTAGCATAGCACCACGCAAAGACATCTTTGTAACATGTCAATAAAGAGTTTAGTCTTTCTCTCTCCTTTGGAGAACAACACTTTCCAATGCAAACAATTTTAGGATCATCTTCTATGCCAATATTTACCCGATCATACTCAGCAGATGATTCAACAGAAACTTTGCTCTTTTGCTTCAGATACGGATCATGTATGTTGAATAAATCTTCAAGAGAAACTAAACCCTTAGGAATCTTGTTGCCTTTCAATTGAATTACTTTTGTTTCCTTTCTATCAGAAGTAGTAATGTCATCTTCCAAGATATCATTACTTTTATCATCACTACCTTCAAAATAGGTATGGGAAAAATATTTTCCTTTTCTAGAAATTCAATAATCTGTTGATCATTATTAAATGATTTCCAATGATTCACATTGTTTCGAACACTAGGCCGGTATACAATCTCAATTCAATAGGCTTCACTTTTAAAATCAGGATGTGGTAGAAGTAATGACGCTGAGACTGCAAGGGATTCATCTCTAGAATTTTGATCTCTTGGAACTGACTCTATAGAAAAGGCATCAAAATCTTCAATACAATACCAAACTTTGTTTCTATAATGCTTAAGCCGACCATTTCTAACAGTGTAAACTTTCTTGACCTGTTTCACAACCAATTCCGCATCTCCCACAACTCTCAGTTGCTTAATACCTTTTTCTTTAGCTACACTTAGACCAAGTAATAGAGCCTCATACTTTGTTGTGTGATTAGTATTAGAAAATTCCAGTGTGAAAGCGAAAGGAAACTTATAACCATTTGGTGAAACTAGAACTACTCCTACACCTGACCTAGCGTTAGCACAGCTTCCATCAAATTCTAATGTCCACAATTCATCAACTAGATCAAGAGTAATTTGATCTGAGTATTCTCCTTGAGTAGAGGAGCACATATAAGTACGTGGCCCAATTTCTACAAATAAAATATCTACTATTGGATCACCGGACTTCAATACTGTGAACTTAGCTTTGGGCTCAGGATTTAGGCATATCTTTTTCCCATCCAATGTTATTAAAGCATAAGACTAGTCCATTTGTATCTCCCCACCCAGGTCTTTACAAAAGCTCCTACTCAAAAGCATCTCATAACTGGTCGGGATATCAACAACCAATATGGTTAATTTCAATCTCCTTTTAGGAAAAGCAACTAGGGCTACTTGAGCATCCTTGATCCGACCTATGATAGGGACTGGGGATCCATCCATGGAATAACATTTACCTTGGGAAGAGGTGAAAGATAAACCTAGGTCCTTGGCTATTTGGGAAGGCATCACATTTTCAGAAGCTCTGGAATCAATTATACAATTACTTAGCCTGAAACTAGCAATGTATAATGACACATAAAAAGGTTGTAGTTTTGCAAAAGGATTCTATGAATTTGAAGGTTTATCTACAAAATTTGAGCAAATTTTCTTTTCTATGCGAGTTTCATTTCCATAGGATACTTGAGCATTACATTGGGATGGTGGAGGCTCTTGTTTGATATGTTTAACTAGCCTATCCAATTCTGCAGGGTTGAGCCTTAAGTATTCAGCTTGTGAGATCTGATTTTTTGTATTTTTACAGGACTCAACTATATCAAATGAACTAGGAGCAAGAGTAACAGAGGAGGAAGTAGATGGTACCTCAGTTTGCACACCCTTGGGAGCAACTTGCTCTTGTCTCTTTTGTCTTGTTAAAATATGTTTTGGAGCTGATGATGAACCACTTTGCTCTCCTTTGGCTTGTTGTGCTCTAGTGAATACTACACAATTGGGATCATCAATTTTAATATACACATCCTCTCCTGCCTCTGCATCTAGTTCATACTCAAACAAATTCATGTCAGCATCATGAGATTGGCTAGGTTCCTCCACATAGAGTTCCTCATCATGTTCATTTGTTGAGAGCATTTGCATAAATCTAATCATCTCCAAACAGGTAGCTCCATCATGATCTGAAGTTAAATGAAAATTACAATGATTACTTTTTCTGGAAGAAGGGGCACCCTTGATTGCCAATCTTTGGGTTGGGGCAGCCAATGACAATTCCTTATTGGGAGCTCCTTGATAATTATAATCTCTCCCAGGGACATCTTGATAGGGTGATTGTGAAGGACCTTTTTGCATCTGCCTCTTTAGAGTGATTATATCATTAGCTAATCTTTGAATGACTGGATTAGTAGAATTTAATAGCGATGGTTTACCAGTCTGTAATTCTTTTTTCCATTTTCCCACAACAATTAAATCATCTTCTATGGATATGGCTCTCTCTTGAGCAATGTCCACAATAGTTGCACCCTCCCTTTTGATAGTGAAACTTACATCCAGTGGTAGGGTATTAATGAACATTGCTTTCAAAAAATCAGGTCTCGACCTCATGTTTGCAGGAATCCTATTGTACAGTTTATTGAACTTGGCTAAAAATTCTCTCATTGGTTCATGAACCTCCTTTTTCATAGAGCCCAACTGAGCAACCAAAACTTGGTCATTTTCTGCAAACTTAAATCTATTTTCAAACCTTGTTCTCATGGTAGCCCAATCATTGATAGAGCCATTTGGAAGAGAGTAGAACTAATCAGCAACAGCACCAGTCAAAGATTCTGCAAAGAGTCTCATAGCAACATCCTCATGTTGCACTGCAAGAATAGAGGAAGCAGCAAAGAAAGCTTGCATGTGTTCATCAGGAGTAATCTTCCCATCTCCATTGAATTTCGGTATAATTTTCCTTGAACCCTTCAGAAAATCATGAAGTTGAGCTCCAACTCCAAAGGTAAGAGGACATATTACGGCTCCCCATGGGACAGGTTGGGGTTGAGCCATTCTAATAGGGTTATGGATAGGAAAATGTATTTGTAGGGGGAGAACAATGTCGTGCAAGAGAAGAGCCTGACAAGATGTATTAGAAACCCCAGGAACACTAGGTTTAGGGGGAGGAGATGGTGGCCTGCTAATAGACTTAACCTTTCGGTTAGGAGGAAGGATGAGAAATCAACTGCTTCTAAGAACTCAAAATATTTATCTACAATCCCTTTCTTTTTATCTCCCCTTGTATATCTTCTAGAAGCTAGAGCTGAACAAACAATAATAAATTACAAAGTCACCAACTTTCACTTACTAATTGTTTCGTGGAAGATTTTTTATGTTGTTCAACTGGTTTCTCTAGTTTACAAACTGATTTCTAGGAGCTTGCACTGGAGGGGATCTAACTCTTCTAGATATAGGTACAATATTCTCTACAAAAACAATTTCTTGGGCATTTTCATAATGTATGGCATTTTCCCTTATGATTTCACCAAGTTCTTCCTCTTCCTCTAACACCTCATTAACTTTGTGACATTGGAGGTTGGTTCTTCTTTGTTGCCAAGCGAGTAGTTGAAGACCAATAACTATATCCTCTTGATCACCAACCAACCAGTCTACGTTAGGCTGAAGAACAAGAGCATTACGTTTTTGAAGAACCATAACTATCAATTACAAAGCAACTCATAATGCAAATTTTCTTAGTTCATTTTCCTGTAGAGTCGCTAAAAATCTGTTGGTTAATAGATTTGTCACCTAACTCTATATTCTCATGCCCACAGAGGTGACAAACATAACAACAGTTGAATCAGTCATAATAGTGTTTTATGTCGATTCTCTACTTATTTTACAAGGTGGCAGCTACCTTCTTCAGATATTCAATGAATTATTTTTAACTAATATCGCTTTTAACCAGAAAGCAAATGAAAGGAGATGCTTTTAACCCGAAAGCTTCAAAAGGCATTCAAACAACTCAAATAATGAAAGCTTAAACAACTAGAATCTCCAAAGCTATATTAAAGAAATCCTTATGCATCCATCATCATAAAATATTTATTCAAAGATAAACATTCCACAAAAATGAAATTAACCAAACATCTATCATTCCAATAACAGATAATTCACTAGAAAAATACTCAGCATAAGCAAAATAAATCCACACACCATAACACAAAGATTATGCTTGCATGAACTTCACCATTATATTCCTATATTGAAATAACAGAAAAATAGTAAAATTAAAGACAGCAGAGTTTTTGCTCTAATGAGTACAACAAAGTTTTCCCAAAAGATCCCTACAGCCAAGCATCAACCCCACATTTAAAGATTACAAATTGTCTTGATAATGGTTTCTTGGAGACAACCGTTTTAGAAATTAAAATAAAAAGTCTTTAAAGTATCAAGAGAGCCAAATTAAAGAAAATAACATAACTAAAAACTAATCAACGGTCCCAGCTTCGACTCTTTCGCTTCCAATTATTTCCACCTCCTATTGCTCCAATAATGCCTCTTGTTCCTTTACTCTTTGTCTGTATTCCCGGTACTTGGTGACAATTGCAGTAATGTTTTTGCTTCCTAGAGTTGTGGTGATTTGCAGCCTTGTCCTCCATCTTGAAAGCACACAGTCTGACTCAACAATTGTTTCATAGATGTTATAACTTTCAACCTTGAATGAACTCATATAGGTCTATAAATTACTCAATTTTTTGAATGAGTCTGCAATGGTTGTCTCAGGATCACCTACCTCTTTATGATACACCTCTTTATATTGCTTTGATATGTCTGCAACATCCAGTATCTTTTCACCAAACTCATCCATGAGGTCCACTTCGAGGGAATTGAAATTCTCCTTGATCTTCACTAATATGTCAAAATATTTTTCTAACACTTTATTGATTTCCTTGATATAATCCTCATATATTGACAATTTCCAATCCAAGGAATCAAACCAATTAGGATCAATCAATTTCTTTGGGATCATCTACCAATTTTTCTCTAATCAACAAAGTGTGCTCCATGGAGAGAAATTCTACAATTTCCTTAGAAAGCACATATGTACCATGTTCTCTTCTGATCTACTGGAGTTCAGCTACCAGTTCCTTTCTTTTGTCAGACACATTAACATAAAATTGCACAAAATTACGAATGTAGAAAAGGCCATCTTGGTAAAGCCTTTCTATCAACTCGTTGGCAGCTTTAGCATAACCTAATTTTTTCTTGACCCTTTGCATAGTGTCAAAATCAATACCTTAAACATTTGAGCTTGAGGCTTCCTCAGGGGTCGGAGTCACAATTGATGAAATAAAATTTCTTAAAGAAAGAACATGAGACTGTAATTGAAGGTTCTCATTTTTTTGTCCCTTTGCTCTTTTAATTAATGCATTAACAAAGTAATCAACATGATAGACATCACCTTCTAAAGTAGATGGCCCCGTATCAACATGAGTGACCCTTTAGTCGGCCTCTGTTATCTCATTTTCATTCAAATCTTTTACAGGGTCAGCAATTTCCAGCAGTTGATGCCCAAAAGTGGAATCGGTGACCATCCACGACATCCTCTTGGCCTTTTTGGGTTTTTGGTGACCTTGTAGTAGCATGGCGACTGTATCAATCTCAACTGTCATTGCAAGAATATTTTTCCTTTTCTTTTCTACCGCTTTCTTTAACCATGTTGGAGAAGATGCCACAAGTCCAGTGTCTCTACTTTCAACATTTACATTTTCTACTTTCTCAACCGACTGAACAGAAACAGAGGTATCTCATACCGGAGGAGGAACTTCAAAGAATGTGGGAAAATGGTTATCCTCAATTATATGCTAGAAAATGGCCTCAGAGTTTGTAGGCGCTGGTTTTTCTTGACTGGCTCTTTTCTTAAGCATCGAGGAGGGTATACTATCCTGTTCACAATTTGACTTTAACTTAGCCCCTATGTCTCCTCGATTTTCGCCGTCTCCTCGTGATTGTGAGCCAGTGCCAGGCAGTCTAGTCGTTTGTTTTCCAAATGATATGTTTATGCCAAAGGCTTGTACAGTCCCTTGTTCATTTCTCTGTGAAGCTCTTTGCTCTTGAGGAGAACCTGCACTTTGCCTCCATTTTTCGTTTAACCAGTCTGAAGTTCTTCTCAAAATAGGAGCAAAATGAACCATTAAATCTAAGACTTTGTCCTCTGACCAATTAATTTTGTACAAGGTCTTAGCAGCAGGGGCCTGATATTCGAGATCAATAATCACTGAATCTTCCTCCACATCTTCTAGAATATTAAAGGAGATACCAAAAGTTTGTATCTGCTTTACGGTCAACCTCATAAAACTTCTCCTCACCCCACCTTCATTTGTACAATCTTCCCAAAAATCCTCAATACCTGGGCAATGTTCATAACTGCTAGCTCCATACAAATTTTGTTTAACATGGCCCTTCTATCAAAATTAGTTCTCACCAGCAAATACTGAAAATACTCATTCAGGGCTTTTTCTGCACCCCTAGCAATATTATTATTTTTACAGGAAAATGAAGGCATAGACAATGGAAAAACATACCCCTTCTTTCCCATGTTTGAATACTTAACATTCACAATAGCCATTTGCTAGCAAACTTCAAGAAAAATAAGAAAATCACTTGGATAATGAGGCAACATCAATGGAGCCTTCTAAAAACCCCCAATTCTAAGATAAGTAAATATGTTGAAATAAATGTAAAAACTTCCAAATCTCATTACCAGAGCAACCGCCTCAAGTGAAACCTGAAGCTCAGGGTTTCCATCAAGTCTTCTTACAATTTCCATCAAGAATGTGGCATTGACACGATAGTAGTTCCTCATTCCAACCTGCTTAGTGAGTTGTGGAAAACTTCTATACACAGGTGTGTCCGACGTCGGAGACCCTTGCGATTCCAACCCTACCCAAACAGCCTCTTGACTGGCTAAAATATAAACCAGATATGAGCACATGTGGAAGGCAACATTTTTCTGAAAATTTATCGATTACTCATTTAAGTGATAACTAATAATCTCAGCCCAGTCAATGAATTTATTTTCACTACAAATCACTAGAATGAAACGACATCCAAAATTCAAAAGATTTTGAATATGCATTTTCAACCACATGATGCAACAAGGTGATAGCATCTGAAATTTCATCCTTAAAATGAACCCTTTTAAGCTTTGAGGGCAACTGAGACTTACCCTTTTTCTCGGACTTCAACTAATTCTTTGCAATGGAATTTGGTGTAGGAGCACCTACACCTTACCTTTCACAACTTGAGAATTAGATGTGTCTAAGGAGGTTGCAAAGTGGTTTTTTTGTTTATTTGCTTTAATAAGGTCTATAAAGACCATTTGGTGTCTCATTGATTCATTCTTGTAAACAAGGTTGCATATGTGAAGCAGTTGTCAATGATGACAAATAAGGGTCTAAGTAGGTTCAGGGTGCTTTTTGTGTATTAGGTCATGTGTTAGGGTCCCATAAGGTCTAATTTGACCATCATAAGTGCTTTCAATGTATTTAAGTGGTTTGGAAGGTCAAAAAGTATAAACATTGCAATGTATGGAAGGGTGTGTTAACAAAACATGTAAAGGGTGTAAACTTGACCTCCAACGGTCATTAGTGTTTTAAAAATTAGTTGCAAGGTAGTTGGTCGTTGGGATGAGATGAAGAAGCCTTTAAATGGCATGAAGACACTGAATGTAATGTTGGTTATGAGTTTTTGTGAAGAAAACACATTGAATTCTCAGAGTTAGCAGCAAATTTCTTGTGTTTTCTGACTTTTCCAAACTTGTATGGTAATGTACAGTCCTTGCTTTGTGCAAATCTCTCTTGAATAATGTAATGGCATGTGTCTTCTATTTTTTTCATCTGGTCTGAAGGTTTAATAAAGAGTTTGAAGCTTTCTTGAAGTGTTTTCCTGTGACAGGCCGGAATACCCTATTTTGAGGGTTTGTGACAAAAACCATGTTCTAAAGGGCCCTTACACAAACTTTACATATTGTAACTCGTGTAATGGGCCCTATTGAGTCTAATTAGGTGGTAGGATGAATTATTAGAGTTATGGGGGATAAATAAAGGAGTTAAGCATGTTGTTCCTGTGAGTTTTGTGTTGAAAATGCATGTAAATGAGGGGTTTTAGCGTAGGGTTTGGTAGAATTTGTATGGGAGGTCATGTCTCTTGAACTTCTAAGCATACACAGGGATATTGGACAAAGTTCAAGTTGGTTTTGAGGTCTGGGAGGTTGTGGAAGTGTCACATTCAATAAACCCTCATGATTAGTGCATAAAATAAGGGTTTTCAGGTTTGATATGAAATTGTCTGTACCAGGGGAATCTAATTGTGGTTTTGGAGGTTTGAGAGCATAAGAAATGTTTCCCCAAGGTTTCATGGGCAAGTGATAAGTTTAAAGACATGTTACTTTGTAATTTAGGCCTAATCAGCCTAATTAGGTCAGCGTAGAGGGGGTGATTTTGGGGAATTGGTCCAAGGGACTTGTATCTGATCTTGAGATGTGTTGCAATTCTGAAATGGGTGTCTAAAACCATCATGTGTTTGTCTAGTGTTTTGGAGAACATTTGAGTTAATGGCCAAAAACTGAGTTTGCACCACTACTAGGATTCAAGGGGTGAAGGTGTGAAATCATGCTTTTGTTGGTTGTTAGACTTTGAGAGTTGTTTAGATTGCTCAAATAAATGATTTTAATCTTGTTAGATGCCTCTTAAAGGCAAGTTGTTAGATTGATTGGGTTTGAGCCTCCTGGGTCGGCATCAGAATTTTTGCACCATTCTTCATTCGTTCTGAAAAATTCGTCGCCAATAGCTACAGACATTTCTTCCACAGTTTCCCTTTCTGGAATGCTTAATGTGCGGGAAATGACTTTAGGAGTGATCCTCGCAATGACAGACCCGTCCACAACTCTAATTTCCCGAGTCTCTGGAATGTAGCCCCTTGCGCATGCAATCACTAAGTCAACGCTTTGCATAGCTTCAGGAAAACCTCCAACATGCGCCCAACCACTTTGCAAAATTTTATCTCCTAGCAGCGTTCTGCTACTTTGCTCCAGGCGCACCAAAAATTCCTCTAAATTGAGGTGCCCAATTTCAGTGTCCTTTATGCCAGACTAGTGATTTTGAATTCCACTAGGCATGAGCAGAAATCTGCAGAGACATAATTCTTGTACTTCGAGAAATATTAGCAGAGAGTAAGAATGCAGGCTAAATGGCTTAGTGAATACTTTGCCACCCAGATCATGTCATTACTTTGACAGGACGTGCATTTAATGCGGCATTCAATTTTATTCCTCGAAAAGATAGCCTTTAAACCTACATGCTTTTTTGAAAACCCTGAAAAGACAACTCAAGGTTAGTCTGTACATATCATTTAATGAGGTGGCGGTGCCTTCGAAAACCAAGATAAGTCCATAATGTCACGCGATCACAGAAACTTGGAACTTTAGAACCAAAGTCAGGAGTTTCAAAGTTTTGAAAACCTTCGACTCATGGACTTCAAAGACAACCAACAAATGCTTGCAACTCAACAAAAGGGAACCAAGTCAAGCAATTGGGAAGTTATGAAAATTTAGAACTCCATGACAAGGTTATGAAACTCAAAGAACTAGCGACCTTGGTTAGGAAAAATGCAAAACTCGCGACTTTAAGCAATTGTCAAGAAAAATAAACAGCAAGGCATTGAAAATGAATAAGGTAAAGACTCGAAAGATCCAAGGAGGGGAAGTTTATGATTGTTGACACTAGTTTAAAGGTTACGAATAACAATTTACAAGAAGGTTGAACTAGAACATGAGCATAGGTAGATATTGCTAAGTTGATGCTATACTAGGAAATTCAACTCATACTGTCAAGAGGAAAATATTAAAGGTTCTAAATTGATTTAGATGGGTACATCTATGACCATTAGTAATGCACAAAGATGATGTCTTAGGATGGTGAACATTGTGACCCTTCGTAAGCTTAAGATAATTAATTTCAAGGTAGCAATGAAGTGAGATTCAATGAAATTGTGTTCAATTCAAGGTGTCTTCTAGAGAGGCAAACCAGAAGATGTATAGACCTAAGATAAAATTTAGACCTCCAACTAGTACAAGATTGAACAATATTATATGCTACCCTAATATTAATATTTCTAAAATAGTTAGAAAATAAAATATATACATCACATATAAATTTAACACTACTAATTAACATAATTATTAACTAAGGGAAGGTTGTGTGTACCTTAGATTATAAGTCTTTAACCAAAGCAAATATTAATCCTAGTTTTTTTTAGTGCACTCATTAATATCATTCTAACCTGAAGTGAGGTTGATTTTTTAAGAAAATAAATGAACCTTTAACCAACTTTGTGCCCTAGACATACTTTTAGCTCACCAAGCCCTTAAAATATGCTTGCTCATCCATGAGACAAATATATCTCAAAAGAAGTAAAGCCCACTACCACATGCTACAAACATGTTCTATCTAGATATCTAGAGAATTCCTTTTAAAACTTTAAAAGGTGGTGTGTGAGGTTCCTAAGATCCATTTTTACAAACAAAACAAAGCCATATAGGGGATTGAAATAAGTCTCAAGGCATTCGCCACATAGGAGACCCCAATAAAAGTTAATTCTTGAATATCTTTTTAAATTAACATTAAAATTTGCAGTACCTTGAATTGAGGAGAGTACATTAAAACTATTGTTTGAGAGATGTGGATATTAACTCTATTGGATAAATAATATATAAATAGGTTTTCATATTTATGTGTACATGTAAAATTTAGTAAGGTTATTTTGGATTGAGATTGAGATTTTCTTATAAAACATCATTTAGCTATTAATCAACATAATTGCCTTTCATAAGTGATATGGAAAGAACGTCTTCAATTATTTGGCATGTGTTTAAAATAACTGTGAAGGGTGTTATAGTATTGTCACTGTATTTATCAAAAAAACTTGTTAGATGTTTTTGATAAGGGAAGCAACATTTATAGGGTGTTGTACCCTTTACACAGAGGGCCCTCAAGGCCAAAAAGGAGCTAGTTCAAAATAGGACATGAACTAGAAAGAGCTACAAACAGGAGCCACAAGGCTCGACAGAACAGGCCAAACAGGCCACACACATAACAATACCAGAACACAAACAGTCAATAGATAGCATGTCAGAAGTACTAGAACTAGACAACCCCAGAATCTGGGGGGATAGGACTAACTCCCAAAACCCGAGGTCGCGGTTTGGGGAGTCCCTTCTTTTTTTTCTGCACAATAAACCAAGAAGGCTCGGAGCCAAGGTCAACCGAGCGAGGCAAGATGAGTGGTTCAACCACAACCACAACAGACAGAGAGCCACCATGCAGTGAGCCGGTAGCGCAGAAGAGGAGTTGAGAGCATTTGGGGGATCAGCAGCAGTGTTCAACAAGAGACGAGTAGAATCAGTCAGCTCAGCGACAACAGATCGGGGCACTAGATCCACAGAAGGGATAGCTGGAGGAGGAACCTGGGGAGCCACAACTACCAAGGAAGAGTCATCCTCAAAGGGATCCTCCGAAGGGGGAGAGCCCACTGTGAGATGGTCTGAGAGAGCATCCTTCCACCAAGTAGCAATGCCTTTGCGGCGAGCAATGGGGCAACCAAAGGCCAACTGACCAACAGAGAAACAACGCCTGCACCGAAAAGGGAGCCCCTCATAGTCCAGAAGTCGTTTCCAAGGTTTGTCCTCCACCATCAAGACCACATCACCATGGAGAGGCTTGGAGATGTCCAAATCGATTAAAATACGAGCCACCGTAGTATGCCCAAGATCTCGAGACGTAGAATCCCCCTTCAAAAAGCTACCAATGGCTTCAAAACAAGAATCCTCCCAAAACTGAAGAGGAAGATTTAGTAAACAAACCCAAACTGATATGATATTTAGTGGCTCCGTAAGAGGGTTGAACGAGAGAGACCAAGGTCGGATGAACAGTGAATGGACACCCCACATCCACACCTAGTCAAGCACTCAGTCATGATCCTCATGGAAAGTAAATGTTGCAAAAAAAAAACCTCTAGCACTGGGATAGAGGTCAATTTGCCCAATAACAATAGGTTTCCAAGAAAGGGAAACCCACTCATGGAGATCCAGGAGGGAGGGCCACAAGCCGTTGAACCTGCAAACCACACCTTGGCGCATATAAAAATCCTCATTCTCTGCTACCTCAGGCCCACAGACCAACACAGGGGAGGCACGGGCACAAGGAAAAGGTCGAACCCTAGCCTGAACAGAAGGAGGTTGGGCATGAGCAGCATTAGAAAAATATTTTCGTTTGAGGAGGAACAAGGTCCCCATCCCCACAACTCCGCGCAACACCAGTAGACACTCCGAGCTGAGGGAGAATGCCAATCAGAGGAGGAACAACGCCAAAATCCTCTCGTAAAGGAGGGATTTCACATGAAGCGACAGTAGTAAGGGGATCATCCTGTATACTCCCGCCCAACTTCTCTCCTATGTGCAATGGCTTAGTTCTCTCTTGTATGTTATTTAAGTGGCAATGGCTTAGTTCTCTTGTAAGTTTGGAAGAAATTTAGTATTTTCTATACATAAATAACATTAATTAAAGAAAAATATTATATTCAAATGTTAGATTAAGTAGGAGTTAATTCTTCTTATTTTTTAAAGTTTTCTATAGATCAACTTTTGAAAATTTTAGTAAGAATAGTGAAGTTGTTAAAATAAGTGTGAGAACAAATGAGACTCACAAAAGGAAAGGTAAAAGAACATTTAGCAAAGATACACAAAATCTTACCAAAGAAAAGAAATGAAAAGCAATTGAATTTCCAAAATCAAAGAGGTTAAGTTTTAATAGAGACTTACGAAACAAGTCGTGTAGACATCAAAAATACAAGACCAAGGATTCAAAAGCGCACGACTAGATTTGGCTCATCAATGTCAAGGGAATTTGGTTAAGGGGTAACATGTGGACTTAATAGTAGGATGCAATTCCATAGCGATTGGAATCTTGGTGTAGATTGACAAGATGTGTGATCTTATGTGCATTATCAAGGAATTTAACAGAGATCTTTTTAATATGGAGTTTGAATAAACTATAACTTTAGTTGTGGTGTTGTTAGTAGTATAGGGGCCAACATATTTTTATGGGATAAATATTTACAAAGAGTATCAGTGTATTCATCTTCACTAACATTTTTATGGCATAAATAAGTAAGAAGTGTTGTATAATTAGCTAGTTTTGAGTTTATGAGGCTCATCATCTTAAATAATGGGCTAAATCAAGAACTATTAAGTGTCATTCCGTAAATAACTATGTATGAGTTATGTCATCTAAGTATATTATAGAAAAGAAGTGCAAGGAAAAATCAAAAAGTAGAATGAGAAGATATGTGTAGTCTATGTATTCGTGATTTTTAATGAAAAGTTGAGCACTTAGTGGTAGAAGGGAGGCACTCATAAGAGCAAGCTAATATTTTTTCAAAATAGTAATTAGCGAGGAAAATTTATGTTGTTTTAATGTTAAATAAATGGGTAAGCAATAAATAGTTAGTGCAAAAACAAATTAGCTTGGTTGAAACCTTGGAATGGTTCACAAAATTAATTTTGATGATGAATCCCAAGATAACCCTAGTTCTATCAAAGTTAGAGTAGTGATTAAAAATTTTAATAGTCTTTTTTGTTAATGGTGGGTTTCTTGGTATTTGAATCAACAAGGCAAAAATTGTGTGAAGAATTGTTTTAGCTTCTTCTCTTGAATGTGGAAGATTAGTTGTGCAAGGTGACTCCATGAATGTGATCCAAGGTCTTCACAAGGACTCTCACACACATTGGACGAATCATTAATTATTGGAAGAGGAGTTGGTTTTCAACAAATTGTTTAATGAAGTTTTTTATTCTCATTGCTATCATGAATCCAAGATGGCAATGGACTTTCTTGCCAATGTAGGTGTAAATCAAGATCCCTTATCAACCCTTTTTAGTTAGGACATTAGTTCTTGGTTAGGTCTCAAAATGTTTATTTTTAATACACTATGATTGTTGTGAGTAGCCTCTTCTCTTCTACCACATGTTGGCGCCTACTTGTGTCACTACCTTACCTAGGTCATATTTGGTATTATTTCTCCTCTTTTGCTAATCGGTGCTTGAAGGTGGTGGCAAGTTTTATTGGTGGTTTGTCATTAGGTGATCATGATGCAATCCTTTTGGCACGTAGTGGATCATAGTTTGTGGAGGCATTTTCAATGTATGGCAAGGGATGTTTGGGTTTGGTGTGGCCTTTCTTTGGTTTTTCTATGTTTTTTGTGGTGTTTGTAGAGCTTAGCTTTAGGCTTCTTAGAGGATGGTTGTTGCTTGTTCTTGTTGGGTTTTTTTCTAGGTGGTATGGCTTGACCATGCCACTCCCAAAAGCCCAAGGATCCCTATTTAAGGGAAGTGTTTATAACAAGCATCATTGTTCTATCTTCCACTACCTTGAGACATGAACTCTTGGCTCTATAAAAGGTGTGTTGGGTCCATATGGCTTTGGAAGATGGCCATGCATGGTTGAAAGCTTCTTTACAAAAGATTTCAAAAATAAGTTGGTAGAGGTTGTTCCCTCGATAGAGCTTTGCCTTCAACTCCCAGTTTGTTCCTTCCAATTTGTTGCTTTGGCATTGATGAGTGAAGAGTTGGAGGAGATATATATAAAGACAAAAGGATTGAAATCCCCAACCTCTTTGGGGGATGTGAGTCTTATGAGGAAATGCTAACTATGTACAGGAATTCAAGGAGCATACGTAATTCTACCTAGATATGAATAAGTGATAGAGCAATTTATGGTTACCTATTTTCAAGGTTTCTTAGAGGTCTCAAGTGCTTTCACTTTTCCTTCTTAGGTAGATGGTCATTTGCTCCAAACTAAAAAAATAGCTTGATTTTTACTGTGAAATTTGTAGCTCTTAAATCTACATACACAAGTTGTTCTACCAAAGAGAAGTGATAAGATTACAGTAGTTAGCTCAAAGGGCTAGGAAATGGATCCTATAGTGGTGTTTGTGTCTAGTGTGTCTTTGAATAGGCTAGTGATGACAAATGCTAAGGTTTTAACTTCACTTAACTGTTCAAAACTCAGTGTTTTTTAATTGTTCCAAGTGTTCATTGCTTATTATAAGTTTTTTGATTAGGTAAGCAGGGTTTTGAAAGGGCCCTAACCCTTGTACAATAGAAGAATAGAACATGAAGCCCAACCAACAACAACAAACAGCAAAAAACACCAGACAACAGAAGAAACAACAAGACTAACAAACCTATCAACCCACCAAAATCATGGTGGTTTAAAAAAGTGTTCCAAAGAACTTTGTTTTAACTCAAAACAAGGGTCCTCCTCAAAACTAACTCTTTGGGAAAGGAGATAAGACATGCAAACAAAACCTTCCCCCATCTTCAAGGCATTCGTTGGAGAGCACTCTTTAAGATCAGCTTTCAACACTCCCTGGCAGTCCTCAATAGATAACAGATTATTCATCTTCTTCCCATTAGGAGTAAAAGAGTCATCCTTAGTAGCTTGTTGATTGCCTTCCTTCTTCGAACAAAGTGCTATTTCTTATTCTTGTGACAAGTAGCAGAAGAATGACCCACTTTACCACAAGAAAGACAGATAACAGGGGGGATTCTTCAAAGTCTAACCGCTGAATCCAGACACCAAATTTGGAGGACAAGGTAACTTGAGTGGGCAGCTGCCGATTTTTCTCCACAAACACACAAAATCTAGCATATAATAACCGCTTTTTAAACTTAATGATCTTATCAATAGCACTGTATTGCCCGAAAGAGTTAGCAATAAGCATAAAAATCTTTTCATTCTAAAATTCCGAGGGAAGCCAATGTAAACGAACCCAAACAGGAAACTTGAAGGATTCAACCATAGGATTGAACCCCAACGACCGGCTTTGAAGACTTAAACTATTTAACCCCAAAAACCAAGGGCCATCGATCAAGACCTTAGAACAATCCTCTTGACAAGAAAAGGAAAAAAGGAAAAATCCATTCAACATTGCATAAACCTCTACCTTGCCACAAAGCTTCCAAATTCGTAAAATCCATCTGCAAACAGTGTCAATGTTGGGGTGATTACCACAAAATCTCCAACAAGTGAGCACCTTAACCATTCAGTTGTCTCCTCAAGAAGAGAATCAAGAACCTTGAAGGTAATCTACCTAGCTTCCAAATCGCGCAGGTTGCTAGAGCTCTCATTAGAGCAACATTCCTTCACCCCACTAGGGATAGGAACATGGCCAACAACCAGGGGAACAACAAGTTCAGAAAAGGCAACAGACAGAGGAACAACTTCATCCACCAACAGTTGATTCTTGCACACATAAGGAGAAACAACCAGAGAAGAATCAGCAACATCATCCACCAACAACTGAGACCTGTACTCCACCAAATCAGCAGAAAAGGGACGAGGAAGGACAAAACCCAAACTATCCTTCGTGTAGGGAAAGGCATCTTTAGAGGGGGAAAGGAAACCTTTCCTCAAACCCAAAAACTGAGCACCATCAATGGCCTCAGACACATGCACCTCAACAATCTTTTTAGCCTTCTGACTAGCCTCCAATAAAAAATCCATGAGGAACTCCTCTTCATCTGGAGAATCCCCCTCGTAAGATAGGGTAGGAGGGGAAAGAGGATCTTCAACCTCCCACCCAACATCCAAATCCTCACAATCTGAATCCGCCAAGGAAAAGAGAGCAGAGACAAGGGATACCCTTACCTCCCTCCCAAGCGTCGAAAACCTCATCTCCAACACCGTCTTTAACAACATTTGTAGAGCAAACAAAAGAAGAAAGGTTTTGTCGTCAGGACTATGAACAGCACAAACCAAAAGGCACTCCTTTTGCCTCTATAGCGGCATCATCGCAGCAACGTATTTATTTGTAGCTCCTTCAGCAACCACAAAACTGTCATCTCTGCCAATAGGCCCATTGGAGGCAGCAAGGGATTGAGGGCTACACAAAAAAGCACCTTCCTCCAAAACCTTTGCACCATCTTCATCATCATCCACGTTGTCTTCAACATCGCTAGCAACATATGGGGAAATTTTCCGCAGTAGAGTGGGACCCTTTCCCGCGCCCTTCCTCGTGCCCTTCCTTCCTTCATGCCAAACTCCACAACAAGGAAGAGATACACACACAATAGCAACAGTCGAAAGCCATGAATCCCCATCCTCATTGTCGCCACCTTGGTCAGCCTCCTCATATTTGAAATTGCCTCCTTTGCGCCTTCTCCTGCCCACTCCCGTGCGCCAACTCAGCACCTTATATTATCCTATTGCTTTTTCTTCTATCAGGGAGGCTCCCATAATTCTCAAATGGTAAGATGAAAAGTATTTATTTTAAATCCTATATAAATAATGTGTCTGACATCCAAAGACATAGGAAAGAAAAAAAGTTTACCTCAACACAATTATTTTGATATTTATTATGCAAGAGACATCCCTTTATGAAATGGAAGGCCATTAGGGAGAGGGTCCAATAATCGTGCACCCAATGTGATCATTGATATTAATAGTAAAATGAATTAATATTATATCTTAAATATATTCACTTCACATATTAATCAAAATATTATTAAATATGAGGGTATGGTGTAATAAAAATAAGTGTAACTAAAAATATTGGGATCACTCTAGTATTAAATAAGTTATATTTAGAATACAAATATGGAAAAAAAATTATAATAAATGGTATTTTAATGTTCGACTATTAGAGAATCCATTATTAAAATTTGGTCGAACTTTCAAAAAGTCATTTTTTGGATACTTCGTGTTAGACGTGCTATTATAATGAGTTGCATGAGGAGTCACACCTTCAAACCTTAGTTGTAGATACGTAAGAGTCCATTTCACATTTCTAAAAAAAAACGAAAGTCCTACGATATACCATGTAACGACAACGTGCTTGCGAAGTTAGGGTGCACGACTACTGGGCCCTCTCCTAATTTATAATCACGATGGAAGTTTTTATTTTAGTTTCAAATGTGGACAATGTGCCAAGTATGACATAAAACGCATAAAAGGGGACTTCTTCATTTAACAATCTAATTATAAACATTTTGACATTCATCATGATGATACATATTCCCATATGAAACACACTTGCTAATAAGCCATAGGTTTTAATCACCATCCATTTGTCCAAATATGTTATTTAAATTTTAAAATGACTATTCATCTATTTGTTAGATGACAATTCTTATATCCATCTACAGGAGAGGATCCGATAGTTGAGCACCCTAACTTCGCATTTCTCAAAATCCTACATGGAAGTTTCAAATTGCCAATTTTTTACAGCAGCTTACTTGGCAAGTCCCTGCTTATAACTAAAGTTTCAAGGCCACATCATCAAATATGATGCCACATCAACATGCTTTTTGTCATGGTGTTCAAAAGGGCCCAAAAAAAAGTGAGGCAGATAGTTGTGCAATAAGTCATGTTTTATTGGTGCGTTGATGTGGCATCACATGATTTGTTGCTTTTTAGATTTGAGGAATACTTTTCATTCAATTATGGGTAATCATCATCAACACTAACAACTTTAAAGTCACAACTACCAATATTGTTAAAAATATTGAACATTAAATCAACAAATGCTATAACAACTATTAGAACATGCTTTGGGTCCTCTCCCCTATATAATTGTTTTTATTATAAATAAGCCAGCTGCATTCTAGCATGGGTTATTTCTCACATTTAATAACACTATTTTATTGTTAATAAATCTTTACCATCACTTGATTGGGCCCTTTTGCACTTTCCGTATATTATGGTTTATTTATTGGTATTCCTTATTTGGCCCCGCTAGGTTGATACTTTTCACTTTTATGTATGATACAGTTCTTTTTTTTGGTAAGACATTTTAGGTATGATATTTTCACATTGTTTTGTGAGGATTTCTCTGTGATTTGGGTTAACTGTTCCTGAGATTTGATCTATTTAAAATGGCAGTATATTGTTTTGAAATACTTACTCGTACCCCAAATTTTGTAAGAAAAGTGTTCATATTTCACAAAATTTTGTATTAGTGTTCCATCCTAAGCGGCCAGGGCTAGTCGTATATCCCATCACAAAATAAAAATTGAAGACAGCTCTTTCTCCCTTTTGCGGAAGGCCACATCAAGAAACTAGAAAACTAAACATTAATAAATTTGGTATCAACTACAATATATGTCAAGGGAAAACCTATATGGGGGGAAATGAACAGCCCCGGAAAGGGTCCACACAGCAGTTATTGACCTTGGAACGCTTGTATAGGTAGTTCTTTCACATAAGAAAAAAAATGAAATGATAACTACGCATAATTGGGCATCTACACTGTTCACAATATAAACGGAAGGGAAAACTCCTTTGTCCAGAGTAAGTTTACTAAAATCTGCCAGCATTCAGTCCCGAAAGCAGGTTATATGACGTTCCACTTAAGTAGCATAATCCATTCAAAGAACCATACAGGGATCCAAATTGTGTTCTAATTTTAAGTTTTACTATGAAAGACTTGAGTTAATCATATCTATTATCCATGACTAATACAACTTATAGGAATGACAGCTTTGTTATATATTTTTCTGGGAGCTATTTTTGTTCAATTGTAATACTGGAGTGCAGCAAAATCGTCAACCTAGCATCTACTCTTCCCATGCAGGCTGGTCATGTGCAAAATAATTGTTGAAGATTTAATTACATCTTGCCACTAAATTCTGCAATGAAAGAGACCTAAACCACATGAAGCATGGATCAAGAAACCTGACATCTAACAAAAGCATCAAATTCGTAGTTTGCAGATGAAAGCAATTGATGGAGTTACCAACAGCATAAAAGATTTGCATAATTAAATGCTAGTTTTGATGTGTTCCTTTCACAAGACTCAAACCTAAACGCCAAAATCATGTTCATCCCATTATTCAGAAAGTCGCATTACATTCAGATTCAAACATGAGTTACACTAGATTTTACAGAAACGGATTCAGCTCACATTGTTGACAACAGAAAAGAAATTCACCTAAATTTTCTTTACAATGCAAATTATTATACGATTTGTCTTTAATATAGTTAACATAATAATCAACTCTTAAGATGATATTACAACTCCCATTGGTATCATGATGCATGCTGATAGAAGACATGACAGATGAAGTGCAAATAAGTGAGAAAAAATAGAAAACAGTGATGGGAGGAAATTCCCAGGTTCCATATGAAGTAAAATATCAGATATTGAAAACATCTCAAACTTGCTGTCATCTACTAACAATGGTGGACAATTTGGTTAAGTTACAATGCTCAACTCAACTAACAAAAAATGTCGTGACCCATTTTCCAATTACAAATAATGAATCAGTTAAACAAATTTCTGCAAACAAAATGAAAGATCATTGTCATTTACTTTGTTGTTATAAAAATGTTATCTGACAGTTGGAAGCTTATTTTTAATTCAAAGTGTATACTGGTATTCAAATGAATGTCACACCGAGCGATCCATAAAATTCCCAATGCCAAAGAAGACAAGTTTCCGAAAGGACAGAATATAGCAAGATGCCATATCCATTATGCTTCTTGATGTTCCACGCTATCATCAAAAGCATCCACCCAACTGCATAAGCATCACCCCAAACAAATACCATAAGGACTGTAAAGCATAAAGTGTAAAGTTTAATCCACTCCATATTCACATCAAGAATGGAGACAGCAAAAACTAAAGCTTTTGCTTGTCCAAGCAAAGAGTAAGATACAAGAAACATCAAATTGTTAAATATGGGTTGAGAAAAAATCTTGAATTTTTAGAGAACAATTTAAATAGCCTTCAGTCATGTATAAATAGCAGAATTCCCACTAAGAAATAGAATAGAAATTTTGCCCAAATTTGTCGCACATGATCTACATTCTACACATCAAACCACCAGTAAGACTACTTTGCAACCCGAAAAATATTTGTGAGATTTCTGTGTGAAATAAAGCAAACAAATTGAATGAAACTAGTTAGCAAAGAAAATATTTTCCAGGCCAGTTTTACATAACATGTACTATTTTGAATCAGATTGTTATATAAAATTTAAATTATTAGTGTCACTATAATTAATAATTGTATACCAAAATCCAAAAGCATGCGCTGTTAAATAAGACTACAATATCACAATTTAACTGACCCATTTCAGTTGCTACACAATTGCTTACAATCATTAGGCAAATCTACCAACTCAAATAGATAGGTAAGAGGCATATAAGGTAAAAACACAAGGTCCAATATAAAACTCGTCATTGTGGAGCTCATTATTCAATGGAGAGCACATCAATATCACCTTATACACTATGGTAGTCATTGGTCTCGAATTGTAAATTTATTGCTTGATTTATGTAACATGATCAAGATTTGCTTTCGATAAACATACGAGGACAGGCCCCCACAGGCTAGCATCAATCACCTTAATGTAGCCTCCTATATTGAACAAAGATACTCAATGTGTAGGCCAATACACCTCTAATATGTATAAAGAATTAAAAAGATCAGAAATTTAACTATCATTAAAAGTGAATATACAAAGGAGTCAATAATGTCTGATATGCAAGATATGGATTTCTCAAGCAGTCTATCCCTCCGCATGCATGAGAATTCAAGCCCAATTCCCAGTATTTTATAATTAGATAGCTTCAGTTTCATTTGGTGATGTTTATCCCATTATTTTTCTTGTTATTTTGAATCTTCACTCCTCAAGGTAGCTTCTGTCTCGATTAATGTTTTCCCTTCCTTACATTCTGAACCTAGCTCTCCAATTTTATGGTCAATATTTCCATCAGCAACCTGAATTTTCTCCCAATTTGTTCAGATATTGTCTAGAATTAGGATTATTCATTTTTTCACCAATGCTTGTTTAGAGAGGCCATGTCCTCAATTCTTTCTCTTTAAACAGATGTAATGCCAGATGGTCCTCAACCATCCAGAGACAAATTACTAAAAAAAATATTATCATGCTCAGAAAACAGTGCTCAACCAATAGTTCAACAAGAATGGCTAATGTTTGTTTATTGAAAATAGAAAATCCTCAAGGAGCCCATTCCTGAGTGAATTAAATAGAACAGTGATTGAAACATAAAAGAAAAACCTTGATCTGCCTGCTTATATGAGCAGGCCCAGGGCCAAAATCCTGATAAGCCGGATGCAGTCAAATTGGAAACCCAAGAGATATATTGATATTTTAACTATGTCAATACTGTACGGTATTCCAAGTCAACAAACTCCTCAAAAGATGGAAAAACACTTTCCAAGGTGCTCTATTGTTCTATAGAAAATCTGGTCTGTTCTTGAAACCACTGAATCCTGACTTTAGTCGAACGAATGAGCTCCCAAATACCATTCTAGTTTAGGTAAAACTGCTTTTACTCCCTAAAACAAATTAAGTTTTTGCTAAGCAAAATAGGAAAGGTAATTAGGGAGTTCATAATTGATTCCGAGTTAACCATACAGCATGATGTTTGACATTAGGCCCATAGCAGCAAAAATCATTTGGGGAAAAAATCAGCAAATCAAAAGTATTAAGACTTTTTGATAAAAGAAAAGGAAAAATCAGCTTTAAAAAAAACATAAATATATTATATTATTAGAATTATAATACAATAATATAATAATTATATTATATTAATATATATAATTATTATTAGATTAATATATTATAATTAATTATAAATATTATATTATTATAATATAATAATATAATAATATAATAATAATATTATAATAATAACATAATATTAATATATATATTATATTATCATAATTGATTCCGAGTTAACCATACAACATGATGTTTGACATTAGGCCCATAGCAGCAAAAATCATTTGGGGAAAAAATCAGCAAATCAAAAGTATTAAGATTTTTTGAAACAAAAAAGGAAAAAATCAGATTTAAAAAAAAAACATAAATATATTATATTATTAGAATTATAATACAATAATATAATAATTATATTATATTAATATATTATAATTATTATTAGATTAATATATTATAATTAATTATAAATATTATATTATTATAATATAATAATATAATAATATAATAATAATATTATAATAATAACATAATATTAATATATTATATTATATTATAGTTTGAATATAAATTAAAAAAATTAAGTCACAAAAAATAAATAAAATATATTAGGGTGTGGCGAATCACTCTCAAAATCTCATATGAGGAAGCCTTCCTAGTACAAAGAAGAATCTCAAGACTAGTATTTTGGAGTCAATGCAAAGGTAAGAAGATGTAATGAGGTGGTCATATTGTTCCATCTTTCTTCAATAATTGCATGCACTTATTTGAAGAAAGTCTCTTCAAGGTCTTGCTCTTTCACATTTATGATGCTCTTCATCTTCTCAATCATTGAGTTGATACCATCATATATCTCTCCAATGCAAAGTTTGTCCATGTCAATATAGCAAATCATGCTCAAAATGGGCTCGGTGAAACTAAGGAGATGCTCCACAAGATCCCACCATGAGTCATCTAATATCATTTGCTTAATTGTTGTTGCCCTACTCGAGTTGTTGTGTTGCCATATAGGCTCGGTGAAACTAAGGAGATGCTCCACAAGATCCCACCATGAGTCATCTAATATCATTTGCTTAATTGTTGTTGCCCTATCAGAGTTGCTTTGTCGCCATATAGACCAATTTTGGCTAATCACCATGCTAGAAAGTGCCTCTCTAACTTTCACAAGTCGTCTCAAGACAATTGTGTTAGAGGTAAAATGGGTCTTTGAAACCTATTAAAAATAAAAAATAAAATAATTAAAATTTAAGAACAAACTCTAAAGAAGAATTAGAATAAACAATCAAACTCTGAAAATGTAAAATTTTATACTATATTTACACTCAATAGCTCCAATTTTAAAAATGATCTAAAAATGCCTTGAGACGTGGTGGTTGGTGATGAACATTTGGATGACATCAACCTCTGCATACAAATCTTCGATCCAATCAATTTTATTCCCAATCTTTTGTAACATAAGATTGAGAGAGTGGACCGCACAAGGTGTTCAAAATATATGTGAATATCATTCCTCAACCAACAACACAACAACTCTACAATTCTTTGTGTTGTCCGTTATGACTTGAACAACATTACGGGGTCCCACTTCTTCAATGGCTGTGATGCGAATACCAGCAATAAATTGGCCATCTTTCATCCACCCTTCACAATCTACGGCTCTCAAAAACATTGCCCCTTTAGGGGACACCGCTATAACATTGATCAAGGCCCAATTTTTTGCACCCATCTCAAATAATGGACACACCTATCTCAACCCATGAATCACTTATGGGCTGCAATGAATCTTCAACGATATTGACCTCTTTTCCAATAAGGTGCCACACACCTTCTCCTGAGCCCTTGTACCCTTTTGGAGCTTCATTAACTTTTTTCAACATCTCTTTCCAATATGGTGAGGGAACAACATTGAAAGCCAACCCATTTGCATAAATACATCTTGCTACGTGTTAGTCGGCAATGTCTTGACTCTCATTTTAAAATGCAGTTTCCAAAGGTCCTACTAATCTTTTGTTTGTAGCGGGTTGTTCAATTTGACGATGAGAGGCCAAAAATGGATGGTTTTCTACCACAACATTGGAATTAGATGGGGGCATTGGGGGCTGCATTCCCTTTGATCTTTTTTTATTAAGGGGTGACTTGATTTACAGTATGCCCGTTCATGTGCTTGTTCTTGCTCCATAATATATCCTATCACAACGGATATGGTAACATAGCCTTTAAACAATGCCCTAGTAAGCATAATAGTTAAGAATAATGTTGGCATTTCAATTAGCACCTCTGGAGTGCTTATTGGAAACAGTCAGCTATTGCAAGTTTGTAGTGTTTGCTTCTTCAAATTGGGAGGGGAAGATCCCTCTTGTTGCTGATTTTTGCGTAAAGGAAAGAATAAAGAAAGTAAACTACTATCCTATCCTTTTTACTCAGCGGTAGGACACAAGGGTGCATAAACACAATGCATCGTAGCTAAGCTTTTCTCTGGTTTCGGCAGATCTTAACTACGACTAAACTAGCTTTTAATCTATCCTATCTCCTCAAGATTAATAGAGCATGAGGGCATAGGAGCGGGAATGGATGGTTCGATCACTTGGACGAATTAGTCTCCTAGGAAGCATCCAAAGGCTCTGAACTCTCAGATCCATACTGAAATCAAATCCACACAAGTAATCCTTACGATAATTTATACCTCAAGATTCCCAAGGAGGTACCAAGACCTTTCTGAGGTGTAGACTGAAAAGTAAATCACGAGAAACAACAAAAGGACAATAATCTGATCTCCTAAATTCCCAAGGAGGCACCAAGGCCTTTCCGAGGTGTAGATTGAAAATAGATTATTGGATACAACAAACAATGATAAAACTTTGAGACTTTAGATCAAAGGCATGGTAACTCGATTTATTTTCTCAATATTCCACCAAAGATTACACGTTGGGACAGTAACTTGTGTCAAGAAACTATGACACATGAGGCGATCAAACCAAGAACACATGAACAAAGATTGGACACACCTATCCGAGTAGATAGAGCACAAGTTGTACTTGGTGCTTAACTACAACAAATACAATCCAAGAACATATACTAAGCGAACAATATGAAGGAAAAATTGCTCAGCGTTTTGTTGCCGTGAAGTAAAGTTACAAAATAATGAGCCCAAGGCTCTTATTTATAGAACTCAAAGGAGTAGGCAACCCTACAGTCTCCTTGAGTTAACATTAAGTTCTTGCCAATCAATTAGCAAGATTTATTCCTATGTCTAAAAGTAGGTGAGCAAGCAGTTAAGTAGAAAACTACTTCAGTTAACTGAAACTAAACAAACAGTCAACTGGAAGTCTACTTCAGTTGACTGAAACTAAACTAAAAGTGAATTTTAATTACAAAATGTGTCTCCAAAATAGACATTCACATTTAGTGGAGATTTGAGATCCATAATTCGTGGAAGTCAAAATAGACATCCACAATTAATGGGATCTGACATGCATGATCTGTGGTACATGGAGTTAACTTGGAAAGGGGCATCAAGTTAACTTCAGTCACAATTAATGCTACTTTGGAGGGTAGGACGTCCTTTTTGGGGTGCTTTACACCTCATCTCTATTGGTCAACAGTTCTTCTAATCAGGTGTTGACTTTTTTTGCCTCTTACAAACTGCTTTTGATATTCGATCTTCTTTGCAGCTGTGTCATCCAGCCTTGTTGACATGGAATGTGGAAGGTGGTGTGGTAGTAACCAGTGGCGGCTCTATGTTTGGAATGACTACCTTCTGCATTTGGCTATCCATTGAATGGTGATGTCATTAATGCCTTCCACGGCGTCCAACTTGACTACGGGCTTTACTTGATGCATGTTTGTGTTGAGTGTTTTCAGAAATTCGTGAAGCAGGACCATTTTGGTCTTGATTTCAACTTGAGAGTACTATATTCTGAAAAACTTGATTGTTGACTGTAAACACAGATATGTTCAGACAACTTCTGAAAACCCCTAAAAATAGCCATCCACTGAGAAGTATTTTTCCAGAAAAAAATTGACATATGGGTATTGTTCATGCTTCAATGCTGAACAAACCCAGTTCGTTAGATTTTTTATTCTATGATATTTTCGGAAAAACCCCTAAAAATATGGGCAACAAGTTTGTTGTTTCTGGAAAATTTGAAGAGATGGGTTTTGCTGGAAAACTATATTTATCATACCCAGTTGGCCAAATCTATGATAGCCTGTTGTTTTCTGTGACATGCAAGAAGTTTAGGACAAAAGAGAGGAAGAAGACTAGAGGAAGATTGGAAATTATTTTTTGCCTTTCTATAAAAAAGTGCCTTTGGATGCAAACTCTGAGAAATTATGCTTTTGTGCTACTAATCTTCGAAAAATAACAAAGAATGGTCAAAACCCTTTGTCAGATCTTGAAAAGACGTCTTGGAGAGCAAATGACTGTTCTTGAGCTCCAACCTGCAAAGACAAACAATGAATAATGATGTCCAAGCTTCATGCATAGTGATTGATGCCTAAATGCATCAAATATGGGCCCCAACTCATGATTGAAGACTAATTTGGCCTAATCTGGAGTTCTAAAAGTTGATTTCCATTGATTGTGGGCCGTTTGAACCAAGTTTGCCTCCAAAATCTCTAACTTAGTCAACAAATCTTGCTTTGACCAGTTTAGGCATCTTTTTTGAATTTGAACTCTTTTTTCATTATTTTTCCATGGCAAAGAGCCTCTGTTTGATCATCGCTCCCGATTGTTCAGTTGATCCTGAGCAGCTGCTGATGGATTCGTTGTTGAGCTGGAATCATGCTGAAGAGATGTGCCTGGGAGCTATTAAGCCTGAAAATTAAATCTAAGGCTCCAAAATACTGGGCACCTTTCTTCAACAAGGGCGCTTTTTCACCTGACTTAGTCAATTTTTCGTGACTGTCTTTCAATTTCTTCATTTAGACCCTCCGTGCTTCAATTTGATATCTCTGTTGACTGACAAGTCTAATGATCTCGCTTGACGATTCATCGGATAACTAGCTCAGTCCTAGAAAGGATGATTGGTTTCATAGCTTCTGAAAGTCAATTTTAGGTCTCCAAAAACAAGGGCGCCTTTCTTCAGCAGGGGCGCTTTTGGCTTTCTAACCAGTTATTTTCATGTTGAAAACTGCCTCAATTTGATCTCTGTCGTCAGATGATAGCTTTGTCGGATGTCTTCGCTGACGATTTCGTTGTCAAGATCGATCAAAATGGAGAAGATCATCCTGGAGGTCACTCAACAAAAAGACTGCATCTGCATGCCCAAAAGAAAGGGCGCCTTTCTTCAACATGGGTGCTTTTTCTTGACACTTAGCACATTTTCCAATGTTCTTCATTTAGTCTCCATCTCTGGCGTTTTTTGCTTGATCATTGCCTTTGACTGCTTGACAAGTCCAATGAACGTGTTGTTGGATTGATCGAGAGGCTAAGAGGGAGCTGAACAAATGCCTTATACCCAGCAACTGTTGATAACTTCATCAGGTGTCTTGAAAAGAAGGGCACCCCTGGCTAGCAGGGGCGCTTTTACCTTGAAGCTCATTGATTAGTCCTCCAATTTGCATGCTTTGTTGATCAACCATTGTTGTCATTTGATGTGTCTTGTAGGCTTGCTGACTAGTTCGTTGCGAAGCTGGATCGAAGCTAGAGAGATCTCACGAAGACAGCATTTATGAAGAACTGACATCTTCATCATCTTATTCAAGGGCGCCTTTCTTCAGCAAGGGCGCCTTTTAGCTTGCAGTTTCATCATTCCTTTGAAAAATCTTCATCTCTTCACGTCTCACATTCATTGTATAGCTTGACTAATTCGAGCGTTGTCGTTGACGATGCGAACGCATGCGTCTTGGCAATCACCTTCACCATGCTGCATGTACGGGTGTTGGAAAAATGGCCAAGGCATTTGACTGCCCATCCTCCTCTTGGTAGCAAGGTGTGCATTCTCCAGACTTAGACAATTTTTAGCAATTTTCACTTTTGAAAATCCCCTCCATCGCAGAGCATATTTTTTAGCATTTTCGCCATGGATTCTTTGTTGAAGCTTTTGGGGCTTAGCTTTCAACACCTAGTACTAGCCATTTTGCCATTAATGGCTGAGGAGGTCTCAGCTTGCTCCCTAAAAAATGAAAATAGACCCACCAGAGTAAAACATACTTTTTGATGATTTTGACTTGACCAATGTGATCGTGAAGTCAGTTTATCCTATCAAAAACATTTTCAATTATTTCTAGCTATTTGTAGGGGTTTTTCCTAAAAACAGAGGTTTGAAACCCTAATTTTCAAATTTTCCAAAATTTGCAAGTATCTTCCTTGACACAAACCCACAAAAACCCGATGTTTGGTTTGACCTAAAACATACTTTTGACAATAATTTTACATGATTTAGCTCAATTTAAGCAAAATGTCAAAAATTTATTTTGGGTACAACAAATAACAAATGCAATATATGAAAATTCTGCAATAGATAACTGCACTGAACTTTGTGATGCAAGTGTAAATATCTCTGTGAATGTGGCATAAAAATCCTTCTTGTCTTTCATGCTTAAACTAAATGGTTTCTTTGAATGTTAAAATATAAATTAAGTGACAGCCAATGAGAATTATTCTTGGACACATTCAAGCACCAAGAGCTGCCAAAATAAAGCCACAAAATAATGGTTTCTAAAGAAAAGACTTTAGTGGCTAATCCAGTCTGTGAATAATTAAGCCTATATTGACACTTCTATGTGAACAGTATAGTATGCATGCTTCCTTGTGAGGCATAGTAAGTGCTAAGTCCTCAGCAGGACAGCTTGTAGAACCAATCCCTTAAAGTATTTGTTTTGTAAATTGGCATTGAAATGATGAAAGAAATCAGAACTCTAAAAGCCAAGATATAATAATTCTGTAGTGATGCTCAATATCTTCTAATTATGGCATGAAGAATCCATGCATGAGAAAGTCAAGTGTATTCCTATTTCAAGCATGCCTTTAAATTGCTCTCAATGGTTGATGAAGAGGAAAAATCACCTGACATATAGACCTTGCATCCTTGTTCAGCTTTATTGGCAATGCCTGAATCAGTCTTAGGCACTTTTAAGATTTACTAATTTTAGAAAGCAATAAATGTTATGGTGTTTAACAGTGATAGTTATGGAAGATGTACAATATTGACACTTCCAGATAACCAATACAACCTATCAGACGGTTTATTGAAATAATAACCAAACAAAGAAATTATTCATTTCAAATTCAGAAGTGCATAGGATTTGAAATGAATAGGAAAGCATAAATTACCAATATTGCTTCTATTTCCTTCTCAGAAACTGGAGTCCGCTTTGGTTGTTCTGAAGCCTTTCCTCCAACACCAAGGTTCCTTGGAGGGGCTACGAAAAAAGATGATGGTTCCGTTGATTTGCTGTCAGTTTTAGGTGTTTGGTGAGACACCTGATGTGACAAATGTTCACCTGCAGATGTCAAGAAAAAAAAAATTAAGTTTGCTCTGACTCAACTTTAGACACTGTATAATTCTCTTGTGATTGAACTTTTGTTCAAGTAAATAATGAGCAAGATGACCTTTCCGAAGGAATTGTACACAGAATGGACGTATTTAAACAGTTTTACAGTTTTATTTAGCTACTCAAAAGAGCCTCTCTCAAGAGAAACAATAAACTCCTCATACAGCAAGATTGCAGTAGAAAGTCCCAGCATAAACAATTATGGAAGTTAGGTCATTTTCTATTTCAAGTGTGCTACTATCTATTGAAAAGGTACTTTATGAAGAGTCATGTACTGATTGAACATATTTGGCACCAACCAAAGGTTTGTTTGATGAAAAAGAAAAACTATATGAAAATAACAGTGAGATAGGCCTGGATCATATAAGAATAAAAATTATTTGCTGCACTGAAAAGTTTAGTTAGTTTTGTCAAAAAGAATTACTTTGGATAGCTATAACTTATATTTCCTCAATGATCAAGTTGCCTAATGGGGATTAATTATTTTAAAATACATTATGTTCTAGTGATTGTACTGCTTGCATCCTATAAAATAAAGCAAATAACTATCCCAGTTAATTTTCCTAGTTACTGCATCTGTAAAGACATCTTAAGTTATAAATTCTTAGTAAACTAAAAACACCAAAAAAGAATTTTCCATCCCTATCAACTTATTTTGAGGACTAGAACCAGAATATGCTTCTAATTCCTAAAGCTGTCCAAACGTGGGAACACAGTACCTCTACAGCATAAAGATAAACTGGAAATCAGAAGATGGCCGACACATCTCTTTAGTCCATACTTATAGTTACCACACTTCATATTGACAGATTTCAATCATAGATATAACAGAATCTAAAATATATGAATGTTTGTGGCACCACGTTTGGGGCCAATCCTCCAATAGAACAGCAACTCTATATACAATATATTCAGGATGCTTTACACTTGCTACATCATTATAATATATTGAGTCTAACTAAAGACAACAACTACAACCCCATACATGAGGAATAAATACAATATATAGAGTCTAACTAAAGACAACAACTACTACCCATACATGTGGAATAAATACTTTTAATCTAATTTAGTATATGGAGAGACTTACAAAGGCTATGCACCCGAGCCAATACCAACTATTATTTAATACATATATCAATACGGGGGTTCCTAACATTGCCTCCCCTTTCAAAAGAGCTTTGACCTCGAACTTGGTATGAGAAAACTTTGATAGAATGCTAGCAAGATCCCATATTGTATCTTTAGGCTGCATTCATTTCCATTGCACCAGAACATCTTCAATAGCATAATTATGTAAGTTGCTTTGCACACTTGTCTAAGATCACCTCTGGTTCCAAAAAGATGGACCCCTCATCCAATGCTAGAAGTTCTTATAGCACCCATGTAGCTTGACCAATAATTCTCATGGCAAGAGACATGAAAAACCAGGTGGATTTTTGAAGAGGAGGGGAATGCAAGCTTATACACCACCTCCCTTATTTGCTGCACCACCTAATAAAGGCCATGAAATTTTGGACTGTACTTATGACCCACCTTGTTACGCACAAGGAGGATTACTTGTAAGGCTATAGTAATGTATGGCTTGGAACAAAGCCACAAGCTACACCTTCAAGCTCACCTACAATACAAAGCTATCAAATTCACCAAAGCAATTTAACCCTTAGCACACAAACAAAACATTTCAATAAACATTCATAAGCAAGATAGGCACAATAAATGGCACTGAGAAAATAACAAAATTAAAATAACATTGAATACTCAATGAATAGCAATTTAGCATAATGTCAGCATAAGAATTATCATTGATCAATACAAGTGCGAAAAAGACACTAATTTATACTGTTTACAATGCCATGTATGAAAAGAAATGAAATAAACTAATTGAAGTACAATTCTAACTACAACTACTTGCATGACATGAAAGCTTTTTTACAAATTATCTCATTCACTAACATTAAAACTCAAAACATACAACATCTAGTCAAGCTATCGATTGAATTTATTACAAACTATGAATTAATTCTCATACATCTTGCATGATGAGATAAGCGATCTAAAAATAGCCTACTCCAAGCTATAAATAGTGAATGCTATATATAGCAAAAGGCTAAAAATAGCACTATCTCCTCATGATAAAAATAGAGATGACTAAAAGTAGCATAGGCTATAAATAGCTCCAACAAAAAATAGTAAATCCCAAAATATGCTTCTCTTTGAAAATGTTTAAGGCTAAAAAAAGACTTTTGGATAGACGACTCTAGATGACTTTGATGATTCTACAGCTTTTCCTTTAATCATGGCTAACCCTCTAAAAAACCTTGAAAATTCACTCATACATCACTCCTTTGTATGGGTGTCCTTGCTGACAAGTACATTGCTTGAATATTAAAATCAAAATATTTTAATGTTGGTATAAATAGGTGTTTTACCTATCTAGGTCATATTTACATGTTAAGTCCACTTAAGTCCTAGGAAGGAATTCTTCTAGTTAAGCATTAGTTGTCATTTATCTTATCTAGTTGGCATTCATTTAATGCTTGTGTCCTAGGTTGTTATGAGTTAGTTGTCTCATATGATAGGATTAAGACACTTGTCATGATCTTGTCTAATCCTATTCCTCACCTTGCCTATATAAGCAAGGCTTCATATGTACATTGTCATATTCATTTTGGTTGCCATATTCATTTTGGCATTCTTGCATCCATAATCATAGCATTATTATTTCTACCATTTCTCTCTTGTGGAAGTTATTTTGTCTTGCAGGTGATCTTGGGGTGTTGAAGAGTTCACCATAAACTCCTACATGGTATCAAAGCTTTAGTGTTGCAGATTTCTTCCCAGATCTAAGGGACCTATCTTGGCATGAAATTTTTGTTCGATGTGAGTTGAGGTTTTGTGGACCTCGCCATTGAATCCAAGGCATCAGAGAAAATCAGGTTTGGCTTTTGTTTCGTCAAATTTCATTATGTTTTGACTGATCTACAAGGGGAAGGAAGAGTTTCAATTGCTAGATCCGGGAGGTTAGCTGATTTTTCGGAGCATTTTGGACAAAAACCGACCTCGCCATTGCATCTCAGAGGCCCAAGGCACAAAGCAAAAAAATTTAGGCCATACGGACGTACGGATCCGTAATTGGCCGTACAGTCTATACAGTACCATCGCTGTCATCGTCTGTCCAACAAGAAGGCCATAGCTTGTACCTTCCAGTTTTAGTGGATCACCTCAAGGTTCAGACTAGTAAAACTAACCTCGTAAATCTACATAGAGCATGATTCCCTTCATAATAACACCATCGCGAATTTAGTCCAGAACTAAAAATTTTAGTGCTAGGTTGATAGCTGCTGTGGACAGACATCCAGTATGCTTGGCCACCGAAATTGTCTGATTATTGCTGTGATGATGAGTTTCTACAGCAATATCTTGGGAATCTCCAACTGTTTTTCTCATCACCAACCTTTAGAAGGACAATGGGATAGATATAGGATTGTCTCTCTAGCATGAAACTGCCATTTCCATTTTTTTACTTAGATCCATTGTCCAAGCTTCTGCACTTCTGCGTCTTCCTCTTTCAGTTTAGTGTTACCACTTACACCTACAATGGTCCTCAATCTTAAATGGCAACTGCAATTGTCTCCACGATTACTCACCAAAGCCTGGAATATTTATTATATGTCGAATTGGGTGTTGCTTTTCCTCTGTCCTGCATGGATCTGTTCTCAATTTATTTATTTTTGAATAAATGTTTTCCTACTTATTAGCTAGGTACTTTGTTAAAACCAGTGCACATACTTTCGATTTTCCTTGACATATTTATTGCATTTCGCACAATATTCCACAGAACGCTGCATCGATGTAACATAATGCTTCCTCCAAGATGCCAACAAGAAGAACCTATGGCCCTTAACAAAATATAGACTCTGAGACAAGCCTGGCCTAAATGTTCTAACATGCTACTCCCAATCAAAAAAAAAAAATCAATAGAATAAATAATTATCCAATTTCGGGATAACTTTCGGTCTAATTACCTATTTAAAAGTATCCAAAACTGATGAGACAATGCCCATAAAACATTCAAATTATGATTGCAATCACGAGAAGCAAATATGAATTGACCGCTGGTATTTAAAAGCAATTCCGGAAAAGGTTGGCTCTGTTCTATTCTATGCTGCATGAAGATCTTCTACTGATAAGGCAACAGACATTGTATGAACGCAGGGTAACTGAAAAAACTGTGTTTCTTCCTTCATACGATAAATTACATGAAGCTTCCTTGTGCCCTATAATATTTCTGCTATTTTCGCGTTTATGTATAAAAGAAGTGCCTAGGGCTTGAGTTTGATATATATAACTGCGGCTAAATACCTGCGCGTCTGCTAGGGAATTTGATCATGGGGATCCGCTTCAGCACCTGGTTTGCGCCCATCTTGCCTGGTCAATGCG
The DNA here is from genome assembly GCA_007258455.2 of Sequoia sempervirens. Taxonomy (NCBI): domain Eukaryota; kingdom Viridiplantae; phylum Streptophyta; class Pinopsida; order Cupressales; family Cupressaceae; genus Sequoia; species Sequoia sempervirens. Next base: position 25,618 of record VDFB02393293.1, on the reverse strand, counting down.
AGTGAAGGGCTTATGAGATTAGTTATAAAATAAAAGAACAAATCTTAAGTCATTAATATCTTTAATATGAATTATATTGTTGTCAATTTAATTTTGTATTTTATATTTTAATAATATTTAATTATGAGTATGATATTCATTAATTTTATAGAAGTTGTAAAATGCATTCTTATTATAATTCTTGGGTGGTCTTCTAGTTAGATCTAATGGACATATGGGTGAAAGAATAATCAAGTTAAAGCTCAATAAATTTTATGTTCAAAGGCTCTTGTAACTTAGTAGACTTAAAATATGAGGCATAAAGGAAGTTGAATGGATGTATTAGTCAGTATATGCACATTTTCTTTTGTATCCTTAAAATCATTGCCCTTCAAAAAAACATTAGTTTTGAAATTTTGAAAGGTGAGAGGATGTAGAAAAAGATTATATCATACTCAAGGGCATTTTGACCTCAAGATTCTTTAGGCAAGTGTAAATGTTCATAAAAGAAAGAAAATCAGTCAAGTGCACTTATTTTTAATAGTAGGAAGAAGTCTCTCAAAAAAATGATTTGTAGCTCATCATCATCAAATTGATGTTTTATATCATATAATGATTGAAAGTGAATAACATAATTGTTGCTCCTTTGGGATACTTTCAAATTGTTCATGGTTATTTTCAAGGCTAAATTAATAGGAAAATGTTTCAAGAATGTAGTAGTTATCTCATTAAAATAAAGTACAAAACCACTTAGAAGTCAAAGAATAGAATCTTTAAATGGTATAGTCCCTTAAGATTCTTGGAACTAACTCGAGAAAGATTTGATCCTCACATACAAAATCCAAACATGCAAGATTGAAAGGTTGTAAATAGGCATTGGGGTTTCCTTTCCATTATATAGCTCAAATATAAGTGCAACAAAACCTAGAGGTAATGGATATTGTTGGATAATTCTTATGTTACTTTAAATGTAAAAGTAGATTAAAATTTCCATTACATTAAACTATAACAAGAAAATAGTGATTATGTTTACCATATAAAGAAATGAACAATATGAAGGTAAATGAACCACAATGAATAAATACGAAAAATGATATAGATTCTTATATTATTTTCCTCTTTCACTTATAATATTTTATTGAAACTATTTTCAACAATCCAACTCAATTAAGATAACCTAATGTTAATGCTACTATTTTTGTATTTTTAATGTTTACATAAAAAGAGAATACAATTACATAAAAGAGATAAAAATCTAATAAATTGATTGGTTGTAGAACATCAAATGATTGTGATAGATTCAAATGATGTACATAAATAAAAAATAATAGTTATAGATGGAGAATACTAAAAAACATGAAGATATGGTCACAGAAACATCTACCACTGATAGAAAATTAAACAATTGTATGATGGTCAAACACTTGCAAATAAGAGATAAGGCACATAGTAATAGTGACAAGAAAATATCAAAACAATAACATAATAATAGAATTTAAATATCATCATAAGAGATAAGTGCAATGTGTAATCAACCAAACATGTGAAAGAAACTTCTAGAATGAATGTGATGATGATGGATCAATGAATCTTGATTAGTTCATACTAAAATCTCTTATGGGCCCAATGAATCTAGAAATGTGTTCCTTTATTGTCACATTCTTTGAAAAGGCGTCGCAAGTATTGAACAGTGAAACTAGATTTTATTCTATCATATGTCTAGTTGTGATTCAAAAAATGAATTAATCCTTTACAATGATCAAAATATCTTGGAAATTGGATGTATGTTCTAATATCCATGTACAATATGTATTCCCAATTGTGAGGTGAAATATGTAATTACAGTGAAATACGATATGATCCTTGGTGACTAGAATCCTATTGAAAATCTACAAACAAACAAAAAGGTTAAACAAAATATTTTTAGGTAATCCAAGATTGCTTACACCCTAGAATTCTCCTCCATCAATTGCAAACAAAACCAATCAAGAGATATAAAAACTCAAAAATAATAAATCCTCAAATCATGAATTGTTATTTTGAAAAGGAGAATCAAGGAAAGACTATTTAAAATTTGGGATGACATGGGCTAATGGCAACTACATTTAAGAGGAATTCAAATTGTTGTTGTTTTGGCTATTAGAAACTATTTGTATAGCTACATCTTCACAAGATAGATTCATAATTGTGGTGATGTTGTTGTGACTGTGGTTTTGTCCAAAGGCAAACAATATTCAAAAACATTAGAAAATGGTCATGAATAAAAAAATAGAAATAAAAACATTAGAAAAACATAATAAAAATACAAGTACATAACAAACATAAAATTTGGCACCCACATTAGGAAAAAAGGCTATAACATGGACTAAAATGAAACCTAAAACACATTACGCAAATGGACATTAAGGAACAATTTGTAGATATAAAATTATGGGTATGTATTTTTTTACATTACATTTTGGCCCCACTTTTAGTGAGCATGTTCTACTATGTGATAAATTATCCTAAAATACAAAAAAATATAAAAAATAAAAATTTGGAGAATACATAAAGGATATACTACAAAGTCTTCAAGTGAGGGATCCATTACCCCTAAGCTAAGATCTATAAAACAAAAATGTTAAACAATACATAACTAATGGAAGTTTGTGCAGTTTGTGTTGTCATTGATGTCAACAGATCTATGTTGTTGCATTGATGACAATCTTAGAGATGCTTTGCTTTGTTTCATTATGTGGTCATGTGTTAGACTCTAGTGTTTCCTTGATAAGCATGTGTGTGGTTGAATTGTTGTAGTGCAGTTGGTTTGGTTGTGATAAGGAAGTGTTATAAATGATGTGTTGGTGTTTGTAGTGCTTGGATTTCAAGTGCTTTTGAGAAAATTTGAATAAAAGAGGAAACAGTGTGGTAAAGAGTGTTTAGTGTAGCAGGGTAGTGTTTTGGTTCTTGTTATGTATTTCTTCTGTATTGAAGATTTGCATATGTGATTCGGATATGTTGATTAGAGGTGTTATATCTAGAGTTTCTTGTCCTGGATTGTTGTGTAGAGAAAGTTGTGTTCACTAGTGTGTGAACTGTGAAAGTAGTGTTGTCTAGGAGAAATGGTTTTGCTCCGCATTTCTCCACAATGTGGTTTCTATTCTTTAGATCTAAGGGTGTGCTTACATTGCTCATATCTATCTTTAGTCTGATTTGTTCGAAGTTTGGTGCTTTGTAAGGTTCGATTCACGTGTTACAGTATGTGGAAGGTTAACTGGGTGTACAGGATGAATGTGTTCTTCAAGTGAAATTTTTTGCGAAGGAATTTGTTGGATTTCAAGATATTAATGGATTATTCTGGATTATGTTTAAGTTTTGTGTGTGTTTCATGATTCATCTTTGGATTTGTGAAGCATGTACTTAAATGTTTAATGGTGTTTACACATGTTCGACAAACCTTGGGTGTTTACACTAATTACGAATATGCTTCAGAATTTGTGGAAGCATAGTGTGGCATGAATACGTGAATTTAGGTCTAATTAAGGTTTGATGTGGTCCTCTTTCATTCCTCTCCACCATGGGAATGCTTGGTGTCGACCTAATTTGAATTTTGCACGTTTGAGGTGCATAGTCGACCTTGTAGATTGTTTTCAAGGTTGAGGATGGTATATAAGTGTTGAGTTGATGAAGGATTGGTTTGTGAAGTGTGTGTGATGTGAAATGTAATATGAAATGTGAAAGTCTGAAGTGTAGTGTGAGCTTTAACAACTAAGACTACTGGAAGCAGTGAGCAGAAGGTGTCAACATTCTTCAAAGAGAGTGTATGTACTGGTGGCACAATGGTGGAACCTTTTTGTTGCTTTGAGATGGATTTCTCATTGTAACAATCTTCTTTCTTCATTTTTGTAATCTGGCAGTGAGCCTATTATATTTAGTGTTGCAATTACTTTATATTGTGAGCTAATTATCACTGTGGTTTTTCCCTTGGGTTTTCCACGTAAATATGGTGCTCTCATGTGTTTGGATGTGTTTGCATTATTGTTTCTCATGTTTATTTTTTTTAATGAGTGATAAGGGTTTAAGGATTAGTGAAGATCTGAATGGTAGTGAGGGCTTGATGTTTTTATGTACAACTGATTCACCCCCCTCTCAATTGTCTTGTGCATTCAAAAATTGGTATCAAAGCAAGGTTCCTTAGAAGAAATCTTAACCGCTTGAGGTAAATTTGAGATGACACACAAGAAGGAGGCTCCTCTATTTGATGGATTAGATTATGCATTTTGGAAGATCGGGATGGAAGGTTTCCTTGTTTTTCCAGGGTTTGGAATTTGGAAGTCTGTTGAATCTAGATATATTGTGCATGAAAATGGCCTAAGCATTGATGTCAGATCAAGGCCTATGAGAACAATGGAAAATCAAGGTATGCTCTTTTGAGTGGTCTTTCTAATACTAAACTTGTGAAATTTATGAATCTCAAATCTACTAGTGAGATCTAGAAGAAGCTAGAAAGTATCTATGAAGGAGATGAAAAATTCAAGCAAGCTAATATGTAGAACCTAAAGATCAAATTTGAAGCCCTGTGGATGTGAGAGGATGAAGATATTACAAGCTACATGCATAAAGTGGATAAAGTTGTCAATTCCATCAGAGGCCTTGGTGGAGAACTTGAAGAAGATGAAGTGGTAAAGGAGGTACTAAGAACTCTGCCTAAATCATATAGTCATAAATTTAGGAGTTTATGGTGAACTCCTCAAACACCCCAGAATCACCTGCAAGACAAAATAACTTCCACAAGAGATAAATGGCAGAAATATCATGCTATCATTAAGATGCAAAAATCCAAACTGAATATATCAAAGTACATATGAACCCTTGCTTATATATGCAAGGTTGAGACGGAGTATGTAATATGATGTTGACACATGTGTCATAATCTTATGAGATGTAACAACTAACTAACTACCTAGAAAATGATGTTAGATAAGATAAGACTTCTAGAAAAGACAACTCATCCTTCTAGAAGGAATCTTATATCCTAAGCAAACATGTGAACCTATCACCTAGTAAATGATACCTAGGAATATAATTAAATGCCTAAGTAAACTTATGTAAGTGTAATTAAATAATTAATTACACCAACACCCCCCATAAGTGCAACTTAAGGAGGAAATTATTATGCAAATGATGCAAAGATGCAATGATGGGTCCCAATTACGAGGCCATGTTAGGTACCCATGTACAAATGCAATGAAAATAAATCTCTCACAAACAGAGAAAAGGAGAAAACCCAGTGAGACAAAAATCCTCCCTAAAAGAGAGATGAAATACAATAATGATATCCATCACAAATCCAATCAATCTCCATCCATACAAAGGATGAAAAGAGAGATCATTCAACCTCCCCATAATGAGATAACCTGTTGCAAGAGAAGCACTAGAAATACACTATGGAGTAAAACCAAAATCCTTAATTTGACAAGCAAGGAAAGATACTTTTGTTTGCTAGAAACCATATTAGAGTCACTTAAGACTCAAGTTTAGAATCATGATATAGCAACAGCAAACCCAATACCAAGGAACACTAGAAAACTTGCAAACTGACACAACTTTGGAATCTATGAAGAAAAAGTTGATTGACAAATGATATGGAACTGAAATGAAGTGTAGAGAAAATGTAAACCTAATGCACACAAAAAAGGAAATAGTGCATGCCCTGATGAATGTTCACATTTGCCTCCATGATGAAAAATAACCTCAAATTTATGTAGATGAAAAAATCTGAAAAAAATGGTCTGCACCACTATGAAGTGCTCGAAACTAGCTTTTTGTCAATATCCTATTTGCCAAAAATGGACACCGTGGCCAAAAGTTATTGAATTTTTCAAAAACAGTTGAATTTAGCCTACAAGAAACAGGTTTTCTAGCAAAAAAGTTGACTTCTAATTTGATTTCTGAAAAATCTACTCACTGTTTGTAGACAATAGCAAAAACCCAGATATGTTTTGATGCTAAAAATAAAACCCAAAAATCATTTTTTTGATCCAGCAAGCAAAAGATTAAAAAATGATTTTTTTAATGTTCAGTCAGGATAAAAAATGGCATGTGGCACTTTTTGTGCAGCAATTTTCTAGATCTGTACAACATATGCAAAATCTAAAAGATGCCCAGTTGAGATTTCAACCCTGGCTACAAAACCCATAAATTGTTTTTCCCAGAAATGAGTGGAAGTTGGATTTTTGAAGCAAAAATGAAAACGGCTCCAATAAAAAGGGTTGGATCAAACCTTTGCAGATTTGACAAAATATGCCAGATTTTGACGAAACAAAAGTCGATCTTGACTTTCTCTGACGCCTTGGATTCAAAGGTGAGGTTCTTAAGACCCCAACTCACACTTAGCAAAACTTTCATGCCAAGATTGGTCCCTCATATATAGGAAGAAGTCTGCAGCACTGAATCTCTGATACCATGTAGGAGTTTATGGTGAACTCCTCAAACACCCCAGAATCACCTGCAAAACAAAATAACTTCTACAAAAGAGAAATGGAAAAAATATCATGCTATCATTAAGATGCAAGAATACCAAACTGAATATATCAAAATACATATGAAGTCTTGCTTATATTGGAAAGGTTGAGATGAAGTATGTAATATGATGTTAACATGTGTCATAATCTTATGACATGTGACAACTAACTAACTACCTAGGAAATGATGCTAGATAAGATAAGACTTCTAGAAAAGACAACTCATCCTTCTAGAAGGAATCTTATATCCTAAGCAAACATGTGAACCTATCACCTAGTAAATGATACCTAGGAATATAATTAAATGCCTAAGTAAACTTATGTAAGTGTAATTAAATAATTAATTACACCAACAATAAAGTTTTTTCTATTGAAGAAGCTCAAAATTTAAATCTATATTCTAGAGATCAATTGTTTGGTGCTTTAATTGCTTTTGAATTAAGAGAGTTTGGTCCAAGTGATTTAAAGAATGAGATTGCTTTTAAAGTTAGCAAAGCTAAAAAGAATGAAGAATTAGATCCAGATGATGTTGATGATGTAGAAGCAAACTTTGTGAGGAAATTGAAAAAGGGCACTGGAAAATACAGAGGTAAGTTATCTTTCAAATGTTTCAATTGTGGAAAGATTGGTCATTATGCTTCAAGATGTCCTCTCAAAGCTTCAAAAGATAAATATAAGGAGAACAAAGGTAAATCAGTTAAGAAAAGTTATTATGTTAAAAAGGATGTCGTTATATCTAATGATGAAGCTAATTACCCTAATGATGAGGATAATGAATTCTTGTTCATGGCTCTAAATGATGGAACTAATTTTGCTAACTCTAAGAGATGTATGAAGGAAAGTGCTCCAAAAATGAGTCATAATATTGAAGGAGCAATGGTGACTGCTTTTCATGATAGAGAAGAGAAGAGTAACTAGATCATTGACAGTGGATGATCAAATCACATGACTGGTGATGAGAGTAAGTTTGTTAAACTTGAACAATTTAAAGGAGGTCTTGTTAAGTTTGGTGATGATACATCTACTAAGATATGTGGAAAAGTTTCAATCAATTTTGATGGAAAGCATAATATATATGATGTTCTTTATGTTAAGGGTCTCTACCATAACCTTCTGAGTGTAGGATAGATATGTAGCAAAGGATATAACCTTGTGTTTTAGGATGATGGTTGTGAGATCAAAAAAGGATTTGGAACTATGGTTGTTGCACAAAGAAGGACATATGGAAATGTTTATCAGCCCAAGTGTGCTAATGGTATGTGCTTTATGACTCAAATTAATGAAAGTTGGCTATGGCATAGAAGAATGTGTCACATAAATTTTGATAGTCTAGTGAGGATTAGTTCAATTCAAGTCGTGAGAGATCTGCCAAAGATTACAAAGCCTATAAATGCAATTTGTAAGGAATGACACATTGGGAAGCAAGCTAGAAAGAGTTTCAAAGTTAAAGAAAAATGTATTACCAATCCTTTGGAGTTGGTGCATACAGACCTTTGTGGGCCTACTAGAACAAGAAGTGTTTAAGGTGATAGTTATTTCATGCTATTAATTGATGATTATTCTAGAATGACTTCGGTTATTTTTCTCAACAAAAAATCAGAAGCTCTAGATAATTTTAAGGAATTTAAAGCTATGGTTGAGAATGAAATGGATGTCAAAATAAAATGTTTAAGATTTGACAGAGGTGGAGAGTTCACCTCCAATGAGTTTAACAATTTCTGTGAAGTTCAAGGAATAAAGAGGCATCTTTCTACCCCTAGGACTCCTCAGCAGAATGAAGTGGTTGAAAGGAAGAATAGGATTGTTCAAGAAGTAGCAAGGAAAATGATGAAAGAAGAAAACCTATTGGAAGTCTACTAGAGAGAAGCAATTCATACTACAGTCTACATACTTAATAGAGCACAAGCAAGGACAAGTAGTTCAAAGACTCCCTATGAGTTATGGTATGGAAGGACTCCTACTGTCAAATATTTCAAAGTGTTTGGAAGCAAATGCTATATTAAGAGAGATGAAGAAAAATTGGGTTAGTTTGATGCAAGATCTCATGAAGGAATATTTCTTGGATATTCTACAAAAAATAAAGCTTACTAGTGCTACAACAAGAAGCTGGAAAGGATTGTTGAAAGTGCAAGTGTCAAGGTGGATGAAGATCTATATAAAAGTTTAGTGATCATAGATGGATATGAATCAGATGAATCCTCTTGTAGAGAAAAAGAAAAATATGAAGGTAAGGAAAAATAAGTATAGGTTGAAGAGGAAGAAGCTCTAGAAAGGATCCCTAAGACCCCTATGTATGTGCAAAAGAATCATTCTGAAGATCATATCATTGGTGACAAAAGAAAATGTGTGTTGATAAGAAGAAAGGTTTCCATGACAAGAGAACAAGTAAACTTATATTTACTGTCCAAATTTGAACCTAAAATAGTGGGTGAAGCATGCAAAGGTGAGTATTGGATCAAGGCTATGAAAGAAGAACTAATGCAGATTGAGAAGAATTAGACTTGGGAACTTGTCCTAAGTCCAACAAACAAGAATGTGATTTGAACTAAGTGAGTGTTCCGAAATAAGTTGAATGAGAATGCAGAAGTTGTCAAGAATAAGGCAAGGCTTGCGTGTAAAGGTTAATCACAAGTAGAAGGAATAGACTTTGAAGAAACATTTTCTTTGATGGTGAGGATGGAAGCTATTAGGATTTTTTGGATTTTGCAACACATAAGGATTTCAAAGTTTACAAGATGGACGTAAAGTTTGCATTCTTGAATGGGGAGTTGGAAGAAGAAGTTTATATTGAACAACCAAAAGGATTTCGGTTATCAGATAACCCTAATATAGTCTATAGATTGAAGAAGGCAATGTTACATCCCACCATAGATGCTTTAAAAAAAAACACTTTTACTTTTTGCAATATGACTTATGAATGATGCAATTCTGATTGGTTAGTACATAACATGAAGAGATCTTTGTGATTAAGTTCTATTAGTGTAATGAGAATTATGCCATAATGATATGTGCTATGATCTTTTTCAGAAAGAATCAATTGTGTTTTGATGCCCTAGAGAAAGAAAAGTTTATTTTTCACTAAATGCATAGATAGAGAATATGCAATGGAGATTTTATGATATTAATATGTTAGACTAATTTCCATTTGTTTGGAGTTTGATGTGGGGTAGTACGTACCGCAATCTTCAAAGGAGGGGAAGTATCATCTAAGTAGAGAGGTAATGTTGGAAATGCTCTAGAATCACCATCTGAGTTGGGGTTAGGTCAAAGGATCTAGGAACCCTAGAAGTGTGTTGTATGAAGTCCTATTTTGAGGTAAGTCATTTGTGTGATTCTAGGAAGTGGTTTTGTCGTCAATGGTTTTAGGGTTTCGTAAACCAATTTCCCTACCTTCTTTCTGTCATTGAATTAAACCTAAACTTTGGCACCTGAATTCATTGGTATGGTATTATCACCTATTGAGTTTGAAATAATGCTAGATGGCTTAACTAAATATCTATATATATATATATATATATATAAAATAACATAATTTATTCTTCTTCAGGCAAGTATAGTGATGATACATGATGATGCCTAGAGGAATTTTAATATAAATACCTTCTCAAGGTTAAAAGGTTAATGCTTAAAAATACATAACTATTTAATTTATTACTTTTTATTCAAAGTGAATATTTTATTTAAAATTTAAAAAGGGAAGTGATATGGTATTACCGCCAAAATTTTGTGAGATAAAGATTTAAATATTTAATTATGTATTTATAACCATCATATTCGAAAGGAAGGGCGGGGCCATCTAGGGTGGACGAAATGAGTGAATCTTTATTGAATTTAATTTAAGTTAATATTGCCTCATGGTTGGACATGGCTTAAATCTTGCTAAGATAGTTCCTAATTTTTAGTATCTGGGAGGCATGGAAATGAAGGAAGTCATGGCATAGCTTGGTTGTTTTCTTTAAACTCAATTTTGGCTTAAATGTTGGGAGGATTATCTTGGTCAATTTCCCTTGAGATGGGAAGTTGAGAAAATTATGGGAGGTTTTGATAACTACTTTGGCAACCATTCGAATGGGTAGTTAATGTTTTTCTCTTTGGAGGAAAAAAAAGAAAATCATAGAGAATTGGGGCTTGGGAGGAGAAGATACATTTGCTTTTGCTAAGAGGAGGAAAACGTTGTTCTTGGCTAAGAGGAGAAGATACATTTGTTTTTGCTGAGAAGAGGAAAAATGTTGGTCTTCGCTGAGAGGAGAAGATGTGTTGGTTAATGTTAAGAAGAGAAAATTTGTTAGCTTGGACTGAGAGGAGAAGAATAGTCGAGGCTAAGAATAGAGGAATAGATGAAGCATGAAGCTCTTATAAAGGGATAAGAAGATTGGCGTCTTCAGAAAGGGTTGAGTCAAGTTGGAAATACTTTAAGTTGTGTCCTCACAATACTCATCTTCAGAAATTACTATTTTCAGATTTCATAATCAGGCACGTATTGTTCTTTCATAATTTATGACTGGAAGTTATGTGCTTTCTGGTAGGAGAAAAGTCTAGGAGAATATAATGGCAAGGGATTGCAGTCTCTGAATCGAATTAATGCTTTTGAACCAAGATAAGTTCATGGAAATATTGCAGCTAGTGTAGAATTCTCATAGAATGAAGGAATGTTTCTTGCCCCAAGAAATCCCATAGATATAATGCAACATGTACTTCACTAGTTGTAGCCATAACTATTCTTATGGAATCTGTTGTGTTGACATATTTGTTTCTTGGTAAATCTATTTTACACATTAAGCTTGATTGCAAGTTGCTTACTGGGTCTTTTAGACGAAACTGTAGTTTATATTATTTGCCAATATATATTTATCTAGCATGAAATGCCAAGAAAACCAATAGTTTAGCATGAATCTTACCTAAAACATTGATGTCATAAAAGAATGATAAGAAACCAAAATACTTGAAAGAACTTGCAAATGTTTAAATATGAATGAAATGAATTTTAGTTACAGAAAAGGAATTGTTTGTCGTTGCTACATAAATGAAATTTTGGATATGAATGCATTCTTGGTAACTTATTATGTATGTCATTTAGATGGTTAGAATGTGTGAAGTGCGAGTAAACACCTGAGTTGTTTAAGGGTGGAAAGGGTCTTTAGTATGCCTTCATGATTTAAAATCATGTTATTTACTCTAACAGGAGAGTAAGTCTAAGCTAAGATTTTTAGCCACAAAAGTTGAGAGGTTTATTGAAACCCTAGTTCTTGAATGATGGCCACATGTGGTAGGTATTCAAGAAAAGTGTGTCATGTTTGAAACCCTAGTTCTTGACTATCAGTCACACATGGCAGGTAACCAAGAAAAGTGTGTCTTGTTAAATAACCTTAACTAGGTTAGAGAGTATTCCCTAGCACAGGTGTCCTTGGTAAGAGTAAAGGGTGGAGAGAAAGTCTGTTGGAAGCCCTAGATTAGAAGAGTTTTTCCAAGTTGAGCAGGGTGGGTAAGTCTATACAATACTACAAAGCTATAACCATAGTAGGTATAGGTGCCACTGACTGCACTTAGTACTCACAAGTAACCCAGATACCTAACTAACCAAAGTTGCCTGCTTAGTAGGAAGGAATCCTTAGTAGCAAGGCAGAGACAGTTAGGTAGGGTTTCACCACTGGAGCTCAGATGGTTGTTTCGAGGGTTTCCAACATTACCTTTTGTAAGAAGGGAAGGGGCCCCTTCCAATTAGGAAGGTGTGTGAGGGACTGCACAAGTCTTTGGATGGTAGAAAAGCACTCAAATGATGCTTTCCCTCACATGCAGATGGCGAGCCGAGTCTTGGAAGACACTAAATCTAAATGAGGACTTTTAATCTCTTACCCTTGTAATTTTCATTACAATACTTGAATTTATGAATCTAGTTTTATTCATGCTGATATGGTAGAATACTATCTTGCTTGATGTATAGCAACAATAGATGTATCTTGTTATGTTGCTTTTCAAACAAAAAAAAAATGCTCTAAATGAAAGTAAAATATTTATTGCTTAATGTTCAATATAATGTGGTTGTTACAAAGCTATTAGGATTTTTTGGCTTTTGCAACACATAAGGATTTCAAAGTTTATCAGATGGATGTGAAGTTTGCATTCTTGAATGGAGAGTTGGAAGAAGAAGTTTATATTGAACAACCAAAAGAATTTTGGTTATCAGATAACCCTAATATAGTCTATAGATTGAAGAAGGCATTATATGGACTCATGCAATCTCATAGAGCTTGGTATGCAAGATTGGATAGGTACTTGTTGTAGTAAGGATTCAATAAAGGTACCACAAATAACAATCATACTTTAAAGTTGAAAAAGATCAAATCTTGATTGTGGTTGTGTAATATTTAGAGGAAATAAAAGTATGTGCAAAAGATTTGTAGAAGAGATGTAGAAATATTTTGAGATGCCTATGTTTGGGGAGATGAATTTCTTCCTTGGACTTCAAATCAATTAGACAGAGAAAGGAATATTCATATCATGGTCAAAGTATTTCAAGGAAATGTTGAAGAAATTTGGAAAGCAAGACTCTAAATCGGTATCTACTCCTATGGTTTCTAGTTGCGAGTTGAGCAAGAATGATGAATCTACTAAGGCTAATCAGAGCAATTATAGATAAATGATTAGAGGGATTTTATATCTAAGTGCTACCAGACCAGATATCATGCATGTAGTTTTTCTTGGGGCTAGATTTCAAGAAGATCACAAAGAGTCACATGTGGCAACAATGAAGAGAATATTTAGATACTTGAAGGGCACTCTAGAACATGGCTTGTGGTATCCAAAGGATAGTGATTTCTCTCTAAGTGCTTATACAAATGCAAATTGGGCAGGTTGTGTGAATGAAAAAAAATACAAGTGGTGGTGCATTCTTTCTTAGAAGTAGAGTTGTGTCTTGGCTAAGAAAAAAGCAAGATTCAGTATCATTGTCTATTGCAAACACGGAATACATTATGGCAGCATCTTGTTGCACACATGTTGTGGATGGAACAGACTTTGAAGGATATCAAAGTAGCATATGATGAACCTATTTCTATCTTTTGTAATATACAAGTGTTATCAATATTTCAAATAATTTGATAATGCATTCAAGGACAAAGCATATCTCAATCTGGTATCACTTTCTAAGAGATAAGGTTGCAGAGAATGAGGTGATGTTGGAGTATGTGCCTACTAAAGATCAAGTTGCAAATATCTTCACTAAGGCTCTTCCTAAGAATACTTTTGAGTATCTTCAGGAGAAGTTGAGAGTTATTGACCCTCCTTTCAATTAGATGCATAAGGTTATGCATCAATCCAGTGGTTTTCAAGATTCATTCATTGTTCTAGGCTAATGTTGGTGGCTACCTCTCAGGGGGATAGGTAGTGGCATTGTTGTGTTGTTTGTAGTGATTGCTAGTTGGTGAAGTATGTTGTGTACTCCTAAGGGGGAGTGTGCAGAGAAGGGGAATGTGTAGGTGTGCAGAGAAGGAATGGAAAAAATAGAGTGTTGTAAAGAGAAAAGGAAGTTGCAAAGCAGATGTACATGTGTGATTGATGTCAAAGGGGATGTTTCCCTTTTCCATTGATGTCAAAGGGAGAGAGATTTAACTGAAAAAACCTTATGAAGTAAGGAGTAGAAAGAGAAAGTGTTAGAGAGGATAGATGCTTGTGTAAGGGGGAGCAATGTGTACTATTGTGCAGTATGTTTTGGTGATCAGAGTTGTTGCTTTCGTTGTTGGTGGTTGTTGCTTTTGTTGTTGACAGTTTTCATATCATGTGTTGTCATCAATGATAAAGGGGGAGATTGTTGGAATTTTGTGCAGTTTTTGTTGTCATTGATATCAACAAATCTATGTTGTTGCATTGATGTCAATCTTAGAGATGATTTGATTTGTTGCATTATGTTGTCATTAGTAGTCTCACTCATGTCAACCTCTAGTATTTCCTTGATAAGCATGTGTGTGGCTGAATTTTTGTAGTTTAGTTGGCTTGGTTGTGGTAAGGAAGTGTTGCAAATGATGCGTTGGTGTTTGTAGTACTTGGTTTTCAAGTGATTTTAAGAAAAATTGAATAGAAGAGGAAACGGTGTGGTAAAGAGTGTTCAGTGTAGCAGAGTAGTGTTCTGGTTCTTGCTCCACATTTCTTCTGTATTGAAGATCTGCTTATGCGGTTCAGATATGTTGCAAGAGTTTCACCCTTGGTATCCTTGTGTTGTGCAGTGTGATGCTTGGGTTCATGATATGGCTTAAACACCTCATGTGGATCTTAGATCTTGTATAAATCTGGTGATTGTATCAAGCATTAACAGGTAGATCTTTTGGTGCAATGGCAATCACCTATGCAACAATTGGTATAAGAGCCAAGGTCACGGGTTTGAACCCCTCACTTGCATTGGGGGGGATTGTTGCAAGAGTTTCGCCCTTGGTCTCCTTGTGTTGTGTAGCGCAACGCTCGGGTCCATGGAATGGCTTAACCACCTTCTGTGGATCTTGGATCTTGTATAAATCTGGTGGTTGTATCGAGCATTAATAGGTCGATCTTTCGGTGCAACGGCAATCGCTTGTGCAATAGGATATGTTGATTAGAGGTGTTATATCCAAAGATAAGATATCCAGAGTTTCTTATCTTGGATCATTGTGCAAAGAAAGTTATGTTCACCAGTGTGTGAATTATGAAAGCAATGTTGTTTGGGAGAAATGGTTTTGCTTTGCATTTCTTCGCAGTGTGGTTTTTGGTCTTGCGGATCTAAGGGTGTGCTTACATTGCTCATATCTATCTTTGATCTAATTTGTTTGAAGTTTGGTGCTTTGCAAGGTTGGATTCATGTGTTATGGTATGTGGAAGGTTAACTTGGTGTGCAAGATGAATGTGTTCTTCAAGTGAAAGTTGTTGCAAAGGAATTTGTTAGATTTCAGGATGTTGATGGAATATTCTAGATTATCTTTAAGTGTTGTATGTGGTCTGTAATTCATCTTTGGATTTATGAAGCATGTACTTAAATGTTCAATGGTGTTTACACAGGTTCGGTTGACCTTGGGTGTTTACACTAATTACGGATATGCTTGGATGTTTTTGGAAGCATGTTGTGGCATGAATATGTGGATTTAGGTCCGAGTTAAGGTGTGATGTGGTCCTCTTTCATTCCTCTCCACCATGTGAATGCTTAGTGTCGACCTAATTTGAATTTACATGTTTGAGGTGCATAGTTGACCTTGTAGATTGTTTTCAAGGTTGAGAACGATATATATATGTGTTGAGTTGATGAAGGATTGGAGTGTGAAGTGTGTGTGATGTGAAATGTAATGTGAAGTGTGAAAGTGTGAAGCGAAGTGTGAGCTTTAATGACCAAGACTACTGGAAGCAGTGAATAGAAGGTGTCTAAATTCTTCAAAGAGAGTGTGTATGTACTGGTGGCATAGTGGTGGAACCTTTCTGTTGCTTTGAGATCGATTTCTCATTGTAACAATCTTCTTTTTTCATTTCTATAATCTGGCAATGATCCCTCTGACAGTGAGCCTATTGTATTCGGTGTTGTAATTACTTTATATTGTGAGATAATCCTCATCGTGGTTTTTCCCTTCTTGGGTTTTCCATGTAAATCTGGTGTTCTCACGTGTTTGGATTTGTTTTCATTATTGTTTCTCATGTTTATGTTCTACTAATGCATGATAAGGATTTAATGGTTGTTAAGGGTTTAAGGATTAGTGTAGATCTGAATATTAATGAGGGTTTGATGTTTTAATGTAAAACTGATTCACCCCCCCTCTCGGTTGTCCTATGCATTCAACAATAACCTACAACATAAAGGTGATATAAAGCATAAAACTTACAACACAAACATGTCATCACATTGTATATAATCCAACACACTCATAATATATACAAAAGGAAACTAAACACATTTACATAAAGAAATTGGGCAACACACAAATAGACATATGAATCCAAAATCATGGAGAAGAAGATTTCAAGTATGCTATGTTGCTAGAAAATAGAGAGATAATATTTATATGCTTTGTTGCTAAGATCATATGATATTATGAATCACATGCATTAACATTATCTATTGGGTGATCTCACAATAGTGTATTCCAATCTTGGGTCAAAGTGGGACATTGAAGTCCGTATGTTTGACTAAATTTTCATCTTCTATAGCCTATAGCAACTAAACTATTAAGAATTTGAAGATGGTGTGAACTAGTGATTTTTGAGATTTTGTATGTAAAATCTAAGCATTTTTCTTTTTATTTTAAAAAGTGATTTGTGAAAATATTTGCATAAGTTTTAATAACTTTTTATGGTTAGCAATATTTTAAAAAAGTGGGATGTATTCCATAACACATTACTTTTATTTAACAAAAAGGATGAAATTATAAATTCTTAAAAAAATATATATAAATTTTTGTTGCATATTTTATTTTTATTAATTTTTGAAGTGAGATTAATTATAATTTAGACATAGGTTTAATCCATAATGCATAATTTTTTTATATATGCCAAAATTAACTTCTTCTTCTTTTTGAAACAAGGACATTAATACCTAGTGCACACATATTTTTAAAAGTTGTTCCTCTATTTTTATGTTTTTCCACGTGTGGAACAAAGAACTTGATGTTTAGTGAAAAACCTATTTTCACTTAAAATAAAAACCAAATATAACAATCAAAATAAATATATTTAAAATTATACTTTTTGGAAGGCTTATTCTAAAGGCTATGATCCTACAAATTATGCTATCATGTCGATTTCATTTATTGGTCCAACTCAATATTTGAAACAAGAAATCTAAGGGCCAAGGTGGAGAGGTCCATTCAAGGACCTTCATTCAAAGATATCTTCAAATGAAGTTCCTTTCCATGGCCTAAAAAATATTAAATTTTGAATAACCTTCAAATTTAGGTACACCTTTGTTCAAAAATAATTGTGCGAACACCTTCAAATGAAGGAGTTTGCTAAATTCCCTCCCCCCAACCATGCAAATTTCTAATGTCCCACAAGTGGGACACACTATTATGGATCTAACTTGCATTTAGGGTAGGAGTAGGAATATAGTGGTATGGGGAGTGTGTGAAACAATCAAGGAAGTATAATGAGTTTGTGTGATAAGAGATAATTGTATAGTTGTGGAAGGAGGAATCACATTATAAAGGGGAGTGTACAAAGGATGAAATGAAGAAATAGGTTGAGCACCATAAATATGAGGAATTGCACAAGTATAGATGTGGTAGGAGGGGATGTAAGTGGAGTAGTAAAAGTGAAGGGATAAAACTAGAAGCATGAATGGAAAAGGTATGGGTAACACTCTAGGGTGACAAAATGAATGGTAGTGATCATGGAAGTGGTAATTATGGAAAATTAAGGCTAAAAAAGGGATGGACATAATGAGAAGATGCACCATTAGAATAAGACAACAAATTACCAACACCATAAAGAATATGTGTCAAAATGATTCATGTAAAAGAGTAGCCAATATTGAGAAGATAGAGCATGAGTAAGTGTAAGATCTTGTTTAGCTACATATGCATCATGGTTATAAGCATGTTCATAATGATTATTTAAATGGTTCTCAATATGAGCATCATACATTAATATTATATTAAGTAGCCATGTTAGGGTTTAGACAAGGAGTACTCTACAAGGGAATATTAGGGTCCCAAGTAGCTTGTGGAATAAACAAAGTACGATGACTAAGAGAAATAAAAAATATGAAGCACTATAAATCACATTTAGGTTTGTAAAAACAAAAAAATAGTAAGCTATCAAATCTAAAAATGAAACATGAGAGTTGAAAATAAGGATGGGTCAAGTGAGTGAAAGTAAGGTCACAATGAATCGCAAATCCTAGAAGAAAATAAATATATGAAGCACTATTAGGAAAGGGAAACCAAACCCTAATGAGATTTAAAAATAGGATAAAAAGTTCAAAAAATAGATCTTAAAAATCCTAATTTAGAAGGTCAAATCCTAGGTCATGAATGTAGAGGGAAAAATACCCCTACATTCAATTATTTAGGCTAATTAACCTAGATAAAATGGTGTTGTCAAGATTGGGGAAATTATTTTAAATCATCCTAATCTAACAACCTAATTCAAATTAAATACACAATACAATATGGAAGTAAAATGCCTAATGACAATAATTGTATTACTTTATGTAACTCATCTCATGATTCAAATATTACATAATGCTTCAAAGTTATATGAAGCTTTTCTAGCTTATATATTACAATATACTCAATTTTATTAATAAAATGCTTTCCTATATTACTCTAGCCTGTTGAATTTTATTCCACTATTCTCCTATTAATATATTGGCAACTATGCAATGCCCAATCTCTCTTCTATATTCATATTTTTCCAAAAAAATTAAGCTCAAACTCCCCCTTCCCTCCCAATTGTTATGGTCAAAAAATATTTTCCTCTTTTTTCTATTATGCCAAGATAACCATTTGTATTTTCTTATGTAAATCATATTGCTAGCCCTTAGGGCTTCCACATATGGACTCCAACCAAGAAAAATAGCAATGAAAATATACAAACAACCAAGAAAAGGCTAAGAAAAAATACCATACAATAAAAGAAAACTCCACAAAACATTCTATAAATGATTTATGATCAATCAAAATTGAAACATAAACTACAAATTCCTAAAGGATAATAAAATTTACAGTTTAGTAGTTATGGTTTTGCAAAATTAGCATGCTATCAATTCATTGTCAAAGGAATGGAAATTGCCACAAATCATGATAATAACCTCTACAAATAGAGTCATGTTACCGAAGGTAATGGAAGATATTTTGGACAACTCGGCCTAGATGCCAAAACAAGAAAAAAGATAAGAAAAGACTCATCAAATGAAAGGTAATAGTTGTTGATTACAACTTTCAATAATATGGATTTTAGTTCATAAAAAATATGAACATTATCTAGTTAGACAAGGTGCAATTTAGCATTTGAAATATTGGCATTACACTTCTTGTCACAACTAATTAAGACAAGGAATTTTGTGATAAAATATTAATCCTAAAGTAAGAAACAACTCTTATAGCCTCATACAAACCTTGTTATTTGTACACATAAAGAAAGCAAGGTGACAAACTACAAACTACAACTCACATATAAACTAACAAAAAACTATAAACAATAATGTTCAAATGTTTTTTTTGTGGCGTAGGATTGCATATCAGCCTAGAAGGCCCTACATTAGATATACCAAATAAGAAAAATATTTCATGGCTTTGAGGCTCATGAACATTTTATGAAATCTAGATCAAACGAGAGTCTATTATTGCCTTAACTTCATCCCCCTATTTCTCTAGTAACTATTGTATCCACTCTTCTAATAAATTTGATATTGCATCCTCTTCACTTGTCTACCCTTCATGATAATGATACAAACATACAACACTAAAATTGGAGATATATCCAATCCTTCTGAAAGTTCAATCTCATATGCATTAGAGGAAGAACAACTCAAACTCTACACAATCCAATCTTTCTCCATTTTAATTTATTATAGGTCCCTTGACGAAATCTTTCCTTCTACGAATGTGCCAAGATCAAGTCTCCAATATTAAATTAATATTCTATCCTCTTTCTCCCTCTTTTTTATTTTGTTTTCTTTGTTTAACATCATCAATTTATAGTTTTCTTCTAGTCTACTAGTTGTTCATTTCTAGTATATCCTAGTGCATTACTCTTGTTTTTTTTAAAAAAAGGGGTAAAAACTTTATTGAAACTCAGAAAGGACCATTACAAAGAAAGCAGAGGACCGAAGTCCCAAGAAACAACAAAAATAGAAGAACAGAGAACAACCAAAGTCATCCAACTCCTAAACCAGCCCTATCCTCAGCAAGAACTCCCTCCAAATCATGGAGAATCTCCAGAGGAATAAGCTCCCACTCCTCAATTCTCCACCCACCGACACGCTCAGAGGCCCATTTTTCCAAGCAATCAGCAAGCCCTATTCCACTCCCGTAAATATGAACAAAAGTCACCATTTCCATCAATGAACTAACCTGCATAATCTGCTGCACAATCAAAGCCAACTGCCAACTGACCCCCACCACTTTTCGCTCAATGAGCAAATTGATCAAGACCTAGGAATCAGATTCACAAATAACCCTTTTCCACCCCAAAGCATGAGCCCTCTCAAAGGCACAGAGGATTGCCAAGCCTTCCACAATGTTGATAGTCTTCAACCCCTCATGGATTGAGAAGAGGAAAACCACCGAACCTAAAGAATCCCTGCCAATCCCCCCAATACCAGCAGGTCTCAGATTTCCCCTAGAAGAGCCATCAGTATTAAATCTTCAGGAGGACTCCATCAGGAGGGGGCTACCAACTACCAATCCTATGAATTTTTGCTTCGCCTTCCGCCCTCTCCTGACACAAGCAGAAGTCATAGACAACCCCTGAATCCCCAATCTCTCCACCACCGCAACATCCCTTTTCTCTAACGGAAAGCTCACATCACACTTGGCCTCCACCGTCTCCTGAATCATGCTCAAAATTCGCTGCCAGACTTGTTGCACAAACTTCTTCTCACCATGAAAAATACGCCTATTCTGTTCCAACCAAATCTACCATAGCATAAAGATAGGCCCCACAAACCACACTTCTTGTAAGAAAGAAGTCATAGAGGGAGGCCTACCCACACTGTTCCAAAAATCAATCAAGGAGGAAGCATGAACACAGGGGCTCTACCAAATACCCCACCAAAAATGCCAAATCTGGATAGCAAAAGGACAACGGAAAAACAAGTGAGAGGACTCCTCCTCGGCAGCCCCACACAAAACACAAGATAGAAGGGCCATGGAAACCCCTCTTTCGGATATTGTCCCAAGTCAAACACTTATTCCAGGCCAACATCCAGACAAAGCAATTACACTTTGGCCAGGAGAACTTGTTCCAGACCTTCTTCCACCACTGAACTTCCTCCCCATTCATCTGTGGGACAATAACACCTTATATCCAGAGGCCACAGTATAGACACCCAAAGGATTAGGAGACCAAGCAAGCACATCTTCCTCCCAGAGAGAACTACATCGACGACTAGAAAGAACACTTTGCAGCACAACACAATCCTCTTGCAGACCAACTTCTGGCCAAACATCAGGAGACTTCCATCTAGCCACCTCAAGCTGCCCGCAAAAAGAGGAGGATTTAAAGTCACTCACCCGTGACCAACCAGCCTCAATAAACCTCTGGCAAAGATTCAATAAATTAGGGTACTGAGAGATGAGAGGAGGAGAGCCATCCCAAGAATCAGACCAGAACTGAACCTCGGTCCCCTGCTTACAAATCCAAAATAAACCATCCTTAATAAGAGCAGCCCCCTTTTTGAGAGTCCCCCAGATCACCGAACCCTTCCCGACAAGGGGATAACAAGGAATATCATTTTGAGGAATTCCCAAAAAGTACTTTTGAGACAGAACTCTGGCCCAAATCTTATCCTGCTCAGTGCACCACTGCCAATACAGCTTCGCAGCCAGTGCCACCCCAGTCAAAGCTGACTGCCGCAATCCAAGACCCCCATACTGCTTCGGGCTACAAACAACTTCCCATCTAACCAGACTCCATTTAGAAGACATCAAACAACCTAGCCCATAAAAACTGTCTAGCCATAGAGTCCAACTCCTTAACAAAGCTCACAGGGGCAACCTGGAGCATGCATCTATAAATGGGCACAGACTTGATTAACTGAACATGGCCAGCAAAAGATAACCACCGATGAGTCCAGTGATTAACTTTAACCCAAAATTTATCCAAGATATTCTTCTAGGACTCCCTGGGCAATCACCCATCCGAGATGGGGATACCAAGATAGGTCAAAGGAAGATTCCCAATCTGAAATCTCAAGGTCCGAGCAATCCGCTGTTGAATGGGGCCCAGAGTATTAAAAAAGAAGATGGAAGATTTATCTTCATTAATTAATTGTCCCAAGGCAATCAGGTAAATGTCCAACGCCCTACGAATATTAGCAGCTTCTCCCATTGTAGCCTTTCCCATCAGAGCAGTATCATCCACAAACTGCAAGTACGACTATGGAGGCAAGTCACCACCCCACCGCCAACCCTAGATTAGACCACCCTCCACATTTCTTCTAATCAATCTCCCCAAACCTTCAGCAAAGAGAAGAAACAAATATGGAGAGAGGGGATCCCCTTGATGAAGCCCCCTAGATGCACCAAATAACTCAAAGTGCTCTCCATTAATAATCACAGAGAAAGAAACTGAAGTAATGCAAGCTCATAACCCAATGAATCCAATCTTCCTGAAACCAAAAACACTAAGAATCTTTCAAAGGAAAGACCATCTGACCCTATCATAAGCCTTAGCCATATCCAACTTAATGAACATCCCCTTTTCTTTGGAGAATGAATGGTCTCGGTTGCATAACAATTCCATCCAGAATCTGTCTTCTCGCCACAAAGCCACTATGCTCCTCAGAAATCAGCTCCTTAAGCCCCTTTTTTAATCTGTCAGCAATTAACTTAGAGATAACTTTATAAATGACATTGCAAAGAGAAATGGGACAGATTTGACTTAACCTATCAGCCCCATCACACTTGGGAATGAGGGCTAGAAAGGTAGAATTTAATGCTCTGAGCATCTGCTTGTTCCGCTGAGATTCCTGAACAACAGCCAAAAGGTCCAGCTTGATGATATCCCAAAATTCTTGGAAAAATTCGACTGGGAATCCATCAGGACCAGGAGCTTTCCCTTTCTTCATCTGAAAAATAGTCCCCTCTAGCTCCTCTAGTGTGATATTACTCATAAGAAGCTCGTTCAATTCCCTAGACACCAGAGGGGGAATACAGGAAAGAACCTGGGCTTCTTCTAGAGACCCCCCATGCGAATCCTCCTGAAAAAGAGAGGAAAAATAGTGCACCGCCTCACCTGAGATTTCAGGAAAGGACGAGAGCTTCTCACCCCTGTCATTCACTAGAGCCAAAATAGAATTTCCTTGCCTGGTTTTATCCCCCTCCTGAAGCCACTCTATTTGAGCCTTTTATTTCCAATACATTTCCTCCCGCAACTCGCACTCCTCCAGAGCTTTCAAAGCCTGAGCCTCTTTCTTAAGCAAATCCTCAATCATCCCACCCTCCCTTATCAATCTTGTGATACCATCCAATTCAGTCTGAGCAGCCCCCTTAGCATGAAAGATGTTCCCAAAGCAATGAAGGTTCCATTGCTTGAGCTGATATTTCACATATTGAAGAAGTTTAGCAAAGGTGTACATTGCCATACTGAAGGAAGGTCTACCACTTCTCCACTAGTCAGCCACATAATCATACAAAGATTGGTCCCGCAACCACATGAGCTGAAATCTAAAAGAAGGAGAGCGATGCACCCAGCGTGACCGAATAGCTAGCTTGATAGGCCAATGGTCAGATCCTCTCCAATCCAAAATTTCAAAACAAGAAGACCATTGACCCCCAATCCAATAGCAGGAAACCAAGAAGCGATCTAGTCTCTCTGCAATACCATTATCCCCTGTCTTGCAATTGTTCCAAGTAAACTTACCATTACTAGGCTTCATATCCACTAAATTCAAAGCATCAATGCTATCACACAAGAGTAACGTCGAGGGCTCCAGCCTTGCAATACCACCACGCTTTTCAGCCAACTCAGTGATAGCATTAAAATCTCTAGCAAGAATCCAGGGATGGAAAGGAGCCAAACTGCGGACAAACCAAAAATGGGACCACAGAGACTGCTTACCCCAGAGATCAATAGGAGCATAGATATTAGAAAGGAGCAAAATCTCCCCCGTCTCAAAGCTAGAAGCAATCATAGACATAGCAGATTTAGAGGACAACCACCAAAGAGGACATAGCTTCCTCGGGTTCCATAAACAAGCTATGCCCCTAAAAGACCCACAAGAACCAATGCACTGACACTCCCCATTCCTCCACAACTTAGGAGCCAAACTAAACATACTATCCACTGAAAGCTTGGTCTCTTGCATAAAAAGAATATTAGGACCATGTTTCCTAACCAAATCATGAACCGCTTTTTGTCGAGGGCTGCTGTTCAAGCCCCTTACATTCCATGATAGAACAATCATTTCGAGTGGTTCAAAAAATGAGAATCCAAAGTCTTTACCGACCTTGACTCCACCAAAGTCTCTCCTATCAACTTAATCTTTTCTAGGTCCTTCTTTCTACCAAGTTTGGCATATCTCTCCGCCCCACCCTTCTTAAGATCTCTTTGTAAAAGGCCCAACTGAGGAGAAGGCTTGTTGCCTTTAGCCGTAATCGGATTTACCTTTCGTACAGGAGAGGAAGAATCCCCACCACCTTTTGGTGCCTTGGCAGAAAGAACTGGCACCTCCGAGACCTCTAACTGTAGATCTGTATCCATGTGCAAATTATCTCCACCCGGAGGAATCGATGAAACACCAAAGATATTGTCCACCGGAGCTGAACCCTCAACATCCTGGACCAAACTCAACAACCCCAGATTCACTTCCTATTGGCTGAGATCATCCAATACCTCAAACCTGTTAAAAGTATCATCATTATGTATTTCCTTTAAGGTCCTCTTCTGACCCTGGTTCCTGTTACGAGCCTTAACTTGAACAAAACCATCCTCACCAACCACATCACCAGAGGCAAGGCCCTTCCCCTTATCAACCGCAGGGGGGTTGCGAGGAGGTGGTGCAGGCTAAGACTCCATAGGCTTATATCTTGGACATCTACGCTACAAATGACCATATTCGTGACATAGATGACAACGGAAAGGAAGGGTCTCATAATCCAATTGCTGCACCTAAGAGAAGGATTCCGCACTCATATCCACAACATTGGGCAAAGGCTTACTAATATCAATTTCAACACAAATCCAAGCAAAAGTCATTACCTTTTTACCCAAGATTTGCAATGAAGACCCAACAGGTTTTCCAAGCAGTGAAGCCACTAGGTTCAGAGCATCCCCCTGACAGCACTCCACTGGGAAATGAGGCAAACAAACCCAAACGGGGACACGATTTGGCAACTCCTCCGAGGGGGTAAAACTAGCATGCCATGGTTTGATAAACAACCCCACTTGGTTATGGAAATAAGGACCACCCTCAAAGACCCTATTGCGATCAGCCATGCAATTAAAGGTTACCATAAAGTAACTATTGG
>VDFB02393292.1:0-37307 GCA_007258455.2 Sequoia sempervirens | reverse complement strand
CCTTCTAGAAGATTCCAACTTTGAAATGCGTTCACATTGTTCTTGATCTTCTTCTTGACGTTGTTCTTCAACTTTGCTCGAGCTTCCATTCTTTTTTCCATCTTGAGTTTTGAAAACATTTCTTCTCTGTCACTAAGTCTCAACACTTAGCCATTTCCTTGCAACTTTTCTTCCTTCAAGGTTGAAATGTCATCTTGGATTACTTTCTTCATCACTTTAAGTTATCACCGCTTGGTCTCGACGTTCCTCCTGCAAAACAAGCAAGGAGAAGAGTATTAGAACACTTCATAATATAAACTTAACTTACTTACCAAGATTTTCAAGTTTTGATCTCCAAGGGTTCATCGTTTTTCTTCTAACAAACTTCATCCTCAAATTCTCCATGCCTTAGCCAAATTTTCATATTATCATTCATCTGGAGACTTGAGCTTCCATTTTCATTCCACAGGCCGAGGCGTTCACTTTGGCTTGAGAAAATTGTTTTCATCAGGAACCCGATCAAAAAATCATCTAGGCGATCATTTTCAAATTCATCCGCCAAGGCATTTTATCTTCACAAACATTTCTTTCCTTGCCTTAGAAAATTTTAAAATTTTCCCTTAGGAAAATTCATTGTTCAAGTGCCGATCAAATTCTCCATCTTAAACGCCTTGGCGAAGTGCAGGGGACCTTGAAATCCATTCCTTGTCGAAGGTCTTCAATACCCAGAAGAGAATTTTCTTCAGAACGTGTAGAATTC
The DNA here is from genome assembly GCA_007258455.2 of Sequoia sempervirens. Taxonomy (NCBI): domain Eukaryota; kingdom Viridiplantae; phylum Streptophyta; class Pinopsida; order Cupressales; family Cupressaceae; genus Sequoia; species Sequoia sempervirens. The sequence continues at coordinate 36,568 of VDFB02393292.1, read as the reverse complement.
ATGGGTATACAATGAACGGGTTCATTTAATTTTCGAATTTTGAACCTTAGAAAAAATAATTTTTTTACCAAATTTATTTCCATTTTCAGCCCTGTGAGTATTTCTAGTTGCTCTAACTCGAAAATATTTTATCCACCTCGCGAAGCAGGCACTCACTGACTTTTCCACTGGCAACTTCATTCGTGCTTCTGAAAAATTTCATACCTCCAAGTCCAGGCGTGATTTTCCTAAGGAAGAAAATATTTTTGTGCCTTAGAAAATTTTTAAAATATTTAGCATTTTGGATTTTGCCTTAGGAATTTTATTCAACTTCATTCATTTTGCCTGTGAGGAAAATTTCATCAACTTCACTAAGGAAATTTCCTTTTGAATGCACATATCATGGAGGATATTTAATTCCAACGCCCAACATATTTTATTTATCACATGGCAATTTCCAACGCCTTAGTTATTTTATCTTTTAACATCATGAACTTTGGGCGCAATTAGCATATGTGGAAGAAAAACTCAAGCGCCTTCACTTGTCAACTCCCATTCACCTTACCTTAGGCGCATTTCACACCTGCAAGGAGACTTTACTTCCAACGCCTAGGCAACATTAATCTTTTAATTTTACCCTCACACTCTTTATTCACCTTTTACTTACTTCAACTTGGGTGCATATCACACTTTATGAAGGATAAAATATTCAATGCCACTCTTGTCTATCTTGGGCGCATTTAGCACATGGTGAAGGATGAAACACATTCAAACACCCTTGACTTTTTGACTTTGCATGGGCGCATTTGAGAGGGAGAGGAGAATAAAGCCTTTTCCAACACCCAACTTTGACCTTGTTGACTCCTTTGTAGCATGGGCACATTTAGCATGATGTGAAGGATAAAGCTCACTCAAACGCCTTTGACTTGTGACTCTTGAGCTTCTTCATTTTTGTCCTTACATGCCTTTGCTTGGGCGCATATCATACTTGAGGGAGAATGAAACTTCAACTTAGAAAATACTTTGCATGTCACCACCTTGAGGGCGCATTTAGCTATGTGTGGAGGATAAACTTCTTGACTTGCTAGACATGGGCGCATTTAGCCACAAGAGGAGGGCGAGTTTCATACTTAGAAAATTTTCTAGCATTTTGCTACTACCTTGAGCTGGGCGCATTTGGAGGGTATGCTTCAAATTTTGAATACTTAGTAAGTTTTCCAACTCCTCCACCAGTCAAGGGCGCATATGAGAGGTCATGCTTCAAATCTTAAGGACTTAGTTAATTTTCAAGCATCACCTTTCACTTTGGGCGCATTCTCATGGGCAAGCTTTCACTTTTCTAACACTTAGAAAATTTAGAGGCCCCTCTTTACCTTGGGCGCATTTAGACCCTCATGCATTCAATTTTCATGCCTTGGTAGAATCTTCACTCCTCCAACAGCTTGGGCACACTTGGGAGGTGGTACTTCAAATGTCTTATACTTAGAATATTTTCAAGCTCCTCATGCAAAGCAAGGCGCATTTGGAGGGGTCCTCATCCAACTTTGCAACACTTAGAAGATTTTCAACCAGCTTCAAGTTCAAGGGCGCATTTCACCATGGGAGCTTCCAATTTGTAGCACTTAGAAGATTTTTCAAGCCTCTCATCTATCTGGGCGCATTTGGACCCCTAAGGTTCATATTTGAAGGACTTAGAAATTTTCAAGACCTCCTCTTCAACCTCAAGGTGCATTCAGGGTGCTTAGAAAATTTTCATCAACCTTCAGCCTTTTAAAGGCGTTTTTCACTGGCTGGACTTGAAAATTTATCAATTTTAGTGAATTTTATGCCATTTGTCAAATTTAGAGTGATTCGTTCATGCTAACCCTAGCTTGCCCCAACTTTCTATTTTTAGAAAGTTCCCTAGATTTTGTGCTTTGGATTGACTTTTGACTCTGAAGAGCCTGATTTTGCTTTGTGTTGACTCTTGGGATGTGATTGAGCTATCGGGGCCTGACGCCTGCTTGCACCTGCTATTTTTAGCAACTTACTAAAAATAGCAATTGCTCAAAATGCTTTCAAATTTTGCGTGCCGATTGCCTGAAGAATGTTGATCGTGGCTGAATACACCGGTTTTCGAAAATTCTGACTTTTTACGCCTCTTTTTGGGTCCTGAAGCTGGAAACCCTAATTGGTCTTGCATGCGTATCGAACGACCTCCGTTTGTCCTCGTTTCTGTTGCATTGCGATCAGTTTGTGATTCTGAAGTGTTGGGAGGCAGATGTCGGAATGCATCCGGCTAAAAAACAGCAAGTTAAAGTCAATAGCATATCCCTTGTATGTCATATCACCGCGGAAGTTTTCCCTTTAAAACCCACAAGGAATATGCAGACATGCAAAGAAACCCTCGACATGCAACCCTAAAAATAGCCTCCCTAAGGCTGAATTCCGGAAGTTGTTATCCCACTTTTGCATGTTACACCATTGCTAAGGTCCCCGAAAACCCGTAAGGAATCTTCGCATGCTGCTGAAAAAATTTTCATATAAAACCCCGGACCGTTCGAAGCCGAACCGCTGTAATAGTAAGTTGTCCGTTTTCCACCAAATTTTGCACGCGAAAGCAGCCTTTGATGTGTGTTTTGAATGCAGTGTGACTGTTGAAACCTCAAAAATGTTGAAGGAAACGCCCTGAATTGCACACTTACTAAAAATAGTAAGTTGCCAAAATCTGATGAAATTTAGCTGAGAGTCCACTGGGAGCACGCTGACAGCAACGTTAGTCTCTGTTTTCAATTTATTCACTTCACTTGACCCTAGATTGACCAGGAGAGATGGAAACCCTAATTTTCAGACTTGGCCAGATTTTTACGTTTAAGCTCAATGACGGGCACAATCCTCGAAAGGCAGACAACAGAAATAGAGGGAAAGAGAGAGAGAGGGACAAAAACCAAAGCCAAAAGACCAGAATGGAGCAAAAATTAGGGGTCCCCATCTTGAATGGGGTGATGTGTGAAAAGGTCACAACAAGACCCTCCCTGGATCTGTAGAATGCTAATGACCAAGAGAACCAAAAACCGTCTAGAAAAAAAATAGAGAAGGCTGCCCCTTCTTTAGAAAGTTTTGCAACAAGAGACAAGAGCCAGCCATTGACTCTGCCATGTGAGAGGAGTCTGCCACCAACCCTCCCAAAATCTGCAGAACTGCTGACCAGAGGTCATCACAAAACATCCAACCTGATGTTGGGTAACAAAGCTGTTCCTCCCTGAAACCAGAGACACTAAGAACAATTGCCACGATTTTGAGAATAAATTGGCAAACCGTCGAAACTTTTGCAAATGAGCATGACGCCCAAGAACAGATTGCAAGAAGCCAGTTGTGTAGATGTTCGCCCCAGCAACTCCAAGTGCGACCAAAACAGACTGCAACCAACCACGATTTTTGAGGAAAAAATCGCCAAACCCAAGATTACAAATCATTGTTTTTTCGGAAAAAATAGTAAAAACCAACATCGAGCCCTCCGAATCTACGTGTAAACCTCGGAATTAGGTGGCGCTGTGAAAAACTCTTAATTTTGAGGAGAAAATTATAAACCCTCCTGGAATTTTTAAGGGAAAAAATTATGAAAACCCATACAAATTTTTTTAAGGGAAAAAATATTAAAACCCAGAACACAGATTTTTTTTCTTTACGAGACAAAAAAATATTTAAAAACTCTTGTCAGCTGGAAAAACAGAGGGTTTAGAACCCTAGTGGCCAGAGCAAATCTACACAAAAACCGAGGCACGAAAAACGAAGCACCCAGAAAAATCGGAGACCAACCCATTTGAGATCTCGAAAAACCCACAAGGAATCTGCAATTGAAAAAAAAATTCGCCTTGAAACAGAGGGTCAAAATCCTAGACGAAGTTGCAGAAACCCTAGGCGCCCATGGATGAACCAGAAAACTCAAAAAAATTTGAAAGAAAAAACTGCTAGAAAACAAAGGATCTCTGAAAATCGTTGCCAGATGCGAGCAGATTGAGGGTTTGAAAAAACGTGAGTGAGAGAGACAACTGAAAATCGCGACCCAGTTGCAGAACCCACGCTTCTTCAAAGATGTGAAAATCGCGGCTGGAAGAAGGCACAAATCTGCAAACAAACTTACTTCCATCAGCGCCCAGAAGTAGAGACAAAACGCGACAAAAGTAGCAGAAATCGTGCGCCCAGGTTGAAACACGAAAACTTCTTCAGATGTCGTCTAAATCAAATGAAAAATGCGGGTAGAAAATACCCTAAAAATCGCGGCCAAAGAAAAAAAAAATTCGCACCCAGGAACTGAAGGTATTTCGCGTGCCAGGTTAGGAAGAAACGTGGCCAGGGTAGGTAACAAAGACATGCTCAGAAGACTTCCGCACGCGGCCTGGATATTTCCGGAAAGAACCCGCGCCTTCAGGAGCTCTGAAAAAATGAAGTCGTGCCCTAAAAAAAAGGCGATTTATCTGAGGGTCGCCCACTCTTCAAAAACCCTAACTGTGGCCTGAAGAAGACGAAAAAACCACAAACGGATGAAATACAAACGCGCAGGTGTCAAGACAAAGATGACGCCCAGAGACACTAGCAGAAGTCGTGACAGAAAAAAACGCATAGGGGTCTGAAGAAAATAGAAACCTAGATCGCATTTTTTTTTTGAAAGAGATACAAAAAACTGTGCAGGTTGCGGCGTGAAGAAACTGGGGCCGAACAAAACTCCCAACGCAAGTAGAACATAGAGACGACCAAACGAAGGCTCACGAACTGCAAACCCTAGTTGTGGGTAGGAGAAAATCAAACTTGAACTCCTGAACAAACCCACGAATTTGTTGTTGATTTCCTCACGTGAAAAAAAACTTGAAGAACTTTTTCCATGAATTACAGAAAACTTTTCCCTCCCAAAATCTTGGGCCCTCCCGTGAGGGAGTCAGACCCAGACCAGCTCTGATACCATGAAACAATTTTAGCTGAGAAAATTGCACAAAATTGCTTGTATTAACAGAAGAAATGATTACAATTTATAGAGAAGGTAGATTACTGTAGACATTTAAGATGTCTAACTTCAACTAATAACTATTGTAGCAACAGTATATTATTGACCATTAACAATAGAGAATTATAATTCTAACAGATAGAGTGAGAGAAAATTCTTTTGAAACAAAATCTTACATCTCAAAAGACCATAAATGATATCGATGTTCTCATTGATAACTATTTTAGCAAATTTGTAAAACAGTAAAGGGAGTGTTACCTATTTTTCCATTAGATTATAAAAACCCACTAGTACAAAAGAAGAGAGCAACTATTTGAGCCACAATTTATTATTCAAGTAAATTTTCCTTTATTTTTTGGATAAGTGGATGATGGAGTTATAAACATTGATGGAATTTGAGTTGAGAATTTGAGAAATTATAGGTACAAGTTTCAATGGAAAATCAAAGCATGAGGAACATTCACTTTCATTCGGACAATTATTGCTGAAATCTGTTTGGATCGCTAAAGAGAAAATATATGAAGCTTGCTTCGGGAGGGATTAAGGTAAGTCCACAAGACTAGGGCATGAATTCTCTCAAGGCATGTATTAGTTTTCTTGATACTTATTTAACATGATTTGAATGCTACACTATATATGTCTAAAGCATTCATGTACTACTATTGTACTCCTTGTAGGCCTTCTTGAACCTCCATGTATATGATGATCCTAAATGGAATGTAGTTCCATAACAAGTGCAGGGCATGCATTTAAGCAGTGAGCTTCACCAATTACCAAAGCATTAATCTTGTAGAATGTTGGCGTAACAACTAACACCTCTGGAGTGCAAGTTGGTACGGACAGCTATGCACACTACGTAATGAGTGCTCTTCAAATTAGGAGGGGAAGCTCCCTCATAGTGCTGAAATGTGTGGAAAAGAAAAGTAATCTAAATCCTATCTTTTTGTTCTCAGCTAGAAGAGACACAAGGTTAAGAAAAACCACGAACGTTGCAGCTAAGGATTTTCTGGTTTCGCAGATTTCTAACTACAACTAAACTAAAGCTTTAATCTATCCAATCTCCTCAAGTAAACAGAGCATGAGGAAATGGAGCAGGAATGTTCTATATGATAAACTTCAGGTACAGATTCACAACGTGAAGGCAAGGTGGCACAACTATTTGCTTGGCTGGGAAGAAGTTTATTCACACACATCAAACGATAAGCTTTAGGTACAGATTCACAACATGAAGGCAAGGTGGCACATCTATTTGCATCATCTGAATAGGCTTATTAGAAACAAAACATAGAATAGCCAACTAGGACAGTAAATTGCATAGGCGAAACACACATACAATAAACGATCAAACTAGCCACTGTATTTAACTAAGATAAGCAAATACCATAACAATAACATGAAGGCAAGGTGGCACAACAATTCATCATCATAGTAAAAACTCGTGAATAGATACAAAATAGCAATATTATAGGCAAGGTGGGCACAACATATATTACTATCTCGTGCAAAATTTAATTACAAATGAGCAAAGAGCTCTTATTTATAGACATCAAAGGTGTAGGGAACCCTAAAATCACCTTGGGTCAACTACAGTCTTGCAAGCATGCAAGATTTTATTGCTAAACCCTAATAAAGGAAACTATATAGTTAACTGGAAAGCTACCATCAGTTAACCGAAACAAGGCTAATCTAAATGGACATGTGCAAGCATGCACGTCCTTATTGAAAGCAAGTTAACTGGAAAACTACCATCAGTTAACGAAAATAGCCTAAATGAAAACTCCAATTGTACATAGATGTTTCCAAGACAGACATGGCATGAGATGTGGAACAACGAGTTAAATCGGAAAGAAGCATTGAGTTAACCGCTGTGTTTGATGTCTATCCTGAAAGGTGGGATATGTAGTTCATTGGCCGTGATCTCGAGCAAGTAACCCCTCCACGAGGTTAGTGACTGCATCACTGTTTGGAGCACTGATACTCTGTTATAGCACACTGTGTCTTCGCAGCATCTCCTCACCACCTGTGATCTGGCTCTGAAGTTCTCCTCTACTCTTGACTGCCTCATCAAATAACGCTGACATGACTGTAAGGTGATCTAACTTACAGCCAACGGAATCCCCACTGAAAATATACCATGGATGAGTGTCTGCAAGTCTGACTGAACATCAGTAAGCTCGACATACTCACCACCCTCACGCTGATATTGACATGGAACTTGAGACACGAAGGTTCTCACATATTGAAGTTCACCAGTCACGTGCTCTTTGCTCTCAGCTAACTCTGAAGTCAGTGTATCCTGTATTTTTGCCTTGAAGATCAACTGTGTCCTCCAAGTAAAAATAGCTTCTTTGTCTTCTTCATTAGTGACTGAGTCGTAAGCCATCCTCAGGTGAGAAATCATGATTTCATCTATGGGTTTCTCAACCGCCAAGTCTCGCTCCTCATCTTGGATGCGTAGACGGAGTTGACGGGCATTGTACCTCAACTGATATAACTCTGCAAGTACAAAACGACCTCGAGTGATGAACTCTTCCTCCCATTCTACCGAGCGCTTCCCGTATACGACCAATTGATTAAGCTGATTCTGCTCTGCTGGTGGCTCTAGCATCTGTGGGAGTGAAGCGGTAACATTTTCCGTTCTATGCACAAGGTTAGAGATATACTGACGAAGCTGCTGAATTTCAGCCTTGAGGGCTGCCTTGTCTTCTCTGTCTTTCATTATTCTATCCTTCGCGCTATCCATTGCAACCTGTAGGAGATCAACCTCTGTTTGGCGTGTGCTTCTACCAAGGTTGACTCTGATTACTTTGAAGTCTTGAACTTCTATCTCGTTCAAACTCTTACCCTCTGGAGGTGCAGCGGTCTCTATGTGATCTCCTTGTCAACGTTCCTCTCTACATGAACCTGTTTCTTGATCCTCTTATCTGACGCATCCTGGTAGACATGATCAAAATCTGAATGATCAAGTATGTAAGATGGCTGCCTCCTCTTCCTACCCAGTTGATTCTCAAGCCAAGACGAGTCTCGACTAATCTGACTAGAAGGGTTTGTGCTATTCATAGGAGGCTCTGATGAGTGTGAATGTGTAGAGGTATCACTGTGCGGTGGCAAGTCTAAGTCCAAATCAATGTGTACTGGAACTGGAGACTGCTATGGTGTAGGTGATGGCATGGGAGGTTGAACCTCGGGCTCTAGTGTGCTCTGAACTGTATTCCTGACTGGCTCCACACGTGTTTCTGTAACAAGTGCCTTCCCTTTTGAATTGTTAGGTGCTTTGTTCTTCTTGGGAGGGTTACTCCTCTTCTTTTGCTTTGGTTTTGACGAGGACGACAATGAAACATCCACCGGTGGCGGCTCTGTGCTTGGCATGACTGCCCTCTTGGTCTTCTTGCTATTAAGATAGAGTATGCTATTCTGAATTACTCTACTCGATCTCTCCTCTACAGATGAATATTCTTTAGCAAACCACTCAACAGTTGGAAGCGGCTGTGTATCAACCTGTTCCCTAAAAAATTGAAGAAGTACATCCCCATCATCATCTGATAATCCTCCCACATCCTCTGACATGAAGACAAAAATCTGTGTGAGGGAGAACCTGTTGTAACTGCATCGGCACACCTCGAAGTCATCTTCGCAGTTAACCCAATAATCCTCCATTGTAGGCTTGTGGTAAGGGCGACCACCAAGGCGTGCTGAATAATGACCCCAAGGATCATATGTGTGTGCATCAACAAGGTACTTGAGTTTGTATTTCTCCAACTCCTGTCCTATAGCCTTGGCATCAACTGTTGTCCTGCACCAGTAGATTCCCATTTGAAATGGAAAGTTGGTAGCTAGTTTACGCTTGTGGCGCAAACGTAGATGAACATCATATAATTGCCTCAGGAACTCCATGAAAATTGTCCTATCCGAAGGATAGCGAGGTAGCATGGCTGGATTTCCTGTATATCCGTATACGCGGATGTAGGTGTATGTAGGGAACTGAATGAACCAGTCCGCCCATTCTACCATTGCTGCTCTAGCAACCGCTGAGATACGAATATGCAATTCCCGGTCTAGGTTTCTCACTGTGTACATCAAGAAAGCCTCTTGCACACGCTTGAAATGTCACTCGAACTTCGTGAACTCAAGCTGGTCATAGTATTGTTAAACTTTTTGAACATTGAGAATTCCCACTGTGTTCAATCCTCTAAACTGACCCTGATAGGCAGTCAAGTATAAAAGATAGGAACACATGAAACTAGTGGGCAACTAGGAAACCGGTAATTTGCTTGTGTAGGATGTCGCTGATAAGAGAGGCCCAGTCATAATGCTCTTGTCTAGAGATGATCTGTGCAATGATGTAGTACATCCAGGGCTGGAATTTATTAGCATCTGCATGATTGGAAACACGATTGAGAAGAGTGATCAAAATCGTGTACTCATCCTTGTATTCTCCGTGACCCACATTACTTGGCAATTTATTTTTCTTTTGTTTTAACCACCTTTCTGCCATCTTGTTCTAACACACGTCCTTATTAGCATTGAATGCTCTTTCACACTGGTCCATGGTAATGACCAAACTGTTCGGATGTTGAGGAATACCAAAATACCTTTCAATGTCCTGGGGCTTGAGACTGCAAATCACTCGTCCATCTGCTGACTGGATTTCGCGAGTAGTAGAATTGTAATGCTTGACACAAGACATCACAAATTCTATGCATTGCATTGAAATTGGGAGTGAAGCCGCCTCTAGCAACTCAAAATCTTGAATGTTTTGAAGTATTGCATTATTAATCTTAACCGGATCCAAGATAGCTTCTAGAAGCACCTTATGCAGATCTGTGTCAACTGTTCCGATGAAGTCACGAGTCAAGATTGATTTAGTCCTGAATTCGATCGGTGTGTACTGCATTTTGAAAAACTCGCCTGTTGACTGTAAACTTGACTATATTCTGACAACTTTCTTTGGAAGCTGAAATGCCACCTGATGAGGCTAAAAATACCCTGTCGGAGGGCAATTTTCGACAAAAATTCTGAAACGTGGGTTTTGTCCAAAAAATGATTCTAAGACAACCCACAATGTCTGAATTGCGAAAAAGTGTCGTTTAACTTGACATGCAAAGGCTTCTCCGAAAAAAGCAACTGAGGGCAGTAGGGGCAATTTTTCCGAGAAAATTTGAGATATGGGTTTCGTCCAGAAGATGATTCTAAGACAACCCACAACGTCAGATTCGAAAAATATTGACTTCTACTCCACCATGCAAAGGAATTTCAGTTGAGAAAATCAAAGCTTCGAGAATTGAAGCTTTGGAGTAAATTTTCTTGAAAAATTCTAACACATGGGTTTTGTAGAGGAAGTCGTGCACAACCAACCCAGATGATTAGATTTGTCAAAAGTCGTTGAATCTTGGACAAGCGAAGAAAACCTAAGATGAGAATAGAAGAAATTAAGACAGAAGATAGAAGTTTTAATGCTCTGCTTCTGCTAAAATCGCCATCTTGTCTTGAAGTTTGTTGACTATACTGGACTTGTTCCTGCAAGGAAAACTGTAAAATGATATTTGAGATGCCTTCAAATATTGATTGCTGAAGAATTCACTCACTCAAATGAGAAAATTTGCCTGATCTTCAACTGTGTGAGAGAAAATATGGATGCCATCTTGAATAAATAGACAAATTCGTAGCTAAATGGCGCCACTGCAAGAATAAAACCCTGAATTCAAAAGAAATGTTCTGATTGGACCCCACTCTGTTCAACTGTCATTGACTCGGAGTCCCGAAAGAATAAAAATATTAAAATATTCAGTTCTCCCTTACATGCGAATTTGCAAATGAACATCAAAAAGGGCGCCAATATTAAAATATTGAGCAAAATCGCCCCTCTAAAGCTAACATGCAAAAGACTGAAATTTAATATTATTTTAATGAGTTAACTGAAATCTCTGCATTTGGGTGCACTTAGAAAATTTTACTGATTTTGAAAAGTCCAAATTTGACTCTCCAGGCGTCCCCTAGCAACAGTTGAGATTTTTTGCTAACTTCCTACTTTATAGCTCACTGAAAAGTCACGATTGCCTCTATTGAGCTCTGATTTCTGAATGCCTAATTGATGCTGGAGTTGAGCTGAGATATCCATCGCGACGCCAACATAACCAAAATGAAATGTCTGCTGGGAGCTACAACTGCTAAAAACCTTGTTTGATACCTCAAAATAAAAGTCGCCTTTTATTAAATTGATGTATAGGTCTCTAGACTTGGCCATTTCTCTGATTTGCCATCTCATGCTTCAAATTGTCGTTGCCGATGAACGATGACTCCCGTCGGCTGGATGATGGGTCCATCACGTAGCTAGAAGAATTCTCCAACCAACAACTATATGTAAGGCGCCTGAAAGCTGAGTTAAGGACTCCAAAAGCAAGGGTGCCACTAGCTTGCAATAGCGCAATTACCATTTTGAAAATGATTTTGCAACTTGCAACTTTCACGTGAACGCTATACTTTGACCCCTGACACTAGGAGCTGGAGTGCTCCGATGCGCACACCGTTGATCTGATTGGGAAGCCGAAACAAATTAGAAGAGATGTTCTTGGAGGTGATGAAGCCAGAAAACTGCTTCTAAGACCTCATCAAGAAGGGCGCCTTTTCCAAGGGAGTATGTAATTTCCATAGTCAATTTTCTGCTTGTTTACATTCTTCAGCAATCTCTACTGACCCTTCATTCATGGACGTTTGACAAACCCTAAGAGTTGACGGTTGGACTCGTTGAATAGTTAGGAGGATTCTGCACAAGTCTCGTGAAGACGACGAAGGTTAAAAACCACATCTAGCTGGCCAAAAGACTGGGCGCCCGTAGCCTATAGAGGTATAGGTTGACATTCACATTTATCCACCCTCTATTTTACGTGCTCACTGGAACCACTGTCACGGTCACTCAGCTTGTCTAATGATCTCGTGAACTGATGCATTGGGGAGCTGGGCTAAATCAGAAAAGATTCCCCGGAAACGGAATCTGCAAATTCATCCATCTGAGGGGTGTAATTCAAGGGCGCCCCTGTAAATTGCAATTTTGACAGTCCTCATGATGTGTAACCTCTTCGTACCTTTCGCTTCCACCTTCGATTGTTGGAGTTCTGCAACTTGGATATCTTGCTTGATAGCTTGCCGGAAAGCTAACTTAATTCCGAAGAGATTGAATGTATTTGCAACCAAAAAGCACTAAATCTGAGCCTCCATATTGAAGGGCGCCCCTGAGCTACAGGGGCGTAGATTTGCTTTCTGTTGGATATTTCCTCCACTTTGCGCTCTGCAAACACCATTGTTAGCTGCTAATATGACCACGTAGAAGCTTTACTGCTGCTGACGTGTGTGTATGATTGTATTTCACCACTTTCACATGTACGAACACTGTAAAGTTGATTTGCATGTTGATTGCGCAAGCGTCTCCCACATTACAAAGTGAAGAGTTTCCAGACTTAGAATATTTTTTGCACTTTTTGCCATTTGAAAATCCCCTCCATCGTGAAGCATCTTTTTCAACATCTTTCATCATAGAATGTTTTGCTTTGAGTTTCAGGCTTAGATTTTGACACCTGGTACTGGCCAACTACCATTGACAATCTTGAAGATCCTAATTTTTCTCCCGAAAAAGTGAAAACTACCCATTAGGCTTAAACTAACTTTTAATTGAAACTGACTTCACCACTGTGATCATGATGTGAAATAAGCCAATCAAAATTAATTTCAGCCAATTCTGACAAGTTTCAATTTTTAGGGTTTCGTAACCTAAAACAAGAGTGCAAAAACCCTAATTTTCAATTTTTTCCAAATTTCACTAGTATCTTCTTGACATCACACTGACTCAAAATACATACTTGATTTTCCCAAAAACTGTGTTTTGACATCATTTTAACAAGGTTTAGACTCTTTTAAGCAAAATGCCTTAATGAAGCAAAAAAATTGATTTGGGTACAACATAGAATATATAGGAAATTTAAATATAACCAAATCAATCCATCATTTTGATATAAAATTTTGCTACAGTTCATTTTTTTTAGCACTACAAGCTGATTTTTATCTTTCTAATAGGAACCATTCTGCTTCTAGTTCCACAATGTCTATATACTTTATGTATATACTTTTGCTTCCCACTTGATTATACAATTGTCACTACTCTACCCGCTTGTCATTAAAACTTGATGGCCAATGTCAAATTGAAGCTCCAAATTATCACACTTTGTTAGCATCTAAAAAGGAAATTTGTGCCAACTTCACCTTGATAATCTAAACAACCACCTTGGCATTGTTGTTGACAATTGAAATGTTAAAATTCTTTCGAATAGTCAAGATCACAAGAATTCCAAGAAAACAAATGTCTTTAGGTTGATAGCCAATTTCATTTCGTTTCAGTTTAGTTTGTCTTTCTACATTTACTTTTGGCAAGTACTCTTATAAGGTTCAAATATGTTAAAATAAGATAGAAGCCTTAGTATTTATGACAATGTCTACTATTTCCCACTAAATTGTGTCTTTGGATTTATCTACATGCAAAGAATTATTACAAGCCTAAGGAAAATGACAGTAGTGTGGAATATAGAAAAAATAGCAGCACATCTCTTAACCATTCCATGTTAATGTCCTTAACATCAAACGTAGAAGCATACCAAAGATTGTCTCTATTTTAATGTCCTTAACATCTATTAGAAATATGCGTCCATTCAAGGTCACCTACCTGCAATTTACCTCAACAACCTAAGGAAATCTAGCGAATCTTTGATGGTGAATCAGGTTCTGACGGCCAACGCTTAGTTCTGTGCTAAAAATCAGCAAAAAACCCAATTAAATAGCAATTTTGCGCAGTTAGGGTTTCATGATAGGTTGGTTGGGCAATTTTTTCGCGATCTTTATCATGGCTGATTAAATCGTGATTTTTTGGGGAAAAAATCATTTCAGCTTAGAGATTTTTAAAAAATAGCGATTTTTGTGATTTTTTGAGGATTTATGCTTCTATGGAAAGAACTGCTCTTTTATTCATATATCAAATTACCATACATGCCATTTTATTGGAAGATATGAGAATATATGTGAGGTCCCTCACCCTGACCAAAATCCATGTACCACTTAGTGTCATCCTAGGTTGTGTAAGTTAGACCACAAACTTTCTTGTACCAACTAGTGCTAACTAAACAATCAGTACTACATTACTCTACCACCTACAGAATAAGACAATACTGTGGCTGTTTATTATTGTAAAGCATAATTACAACTTCCTTTACTTTTGCATCCTCATCCATCCACTTGCCTTGTTGGTGTCCCTCTCAACACAAAACATCAATATATCAAAAAGGAAGGGGCAAATCGGATGAGGAAGGCATACTAGAAGAGGAGGGGCCAATGCCGAAGGGTTGGCTGCTGTCTGGGGTACCTTTGTTGCTCAATAGTACATGTAGCTCTAAGTGCTCCTACCTTGGGTTGCTTCACCTCAGCTCTGAGTGCATGCACTTGCTTCATTTTCTTCTTCAAACATTAATCTGTTATCATCCCTTTCGCTTGTTTGTATTTGACTGTTTGTAGGGCTTTATTTATTTTACCTTGGAGTTGTTCATGGTTGATGGCCAACTGATCTTGTGTATTGGTCTCATAGACTTCCACTACCCAATGTTCCCTTTTGCTCAGTTTATTAAGTTTGCTGTCAGAGCTGCTCTTGAAATCTCTGACTCCACTTCTCCAATTTGTTGTGTATTTCATCTCTTTTGTTCAGTCTTATCCTTTTCTTGTGCTAACTGAAAGAGTAAATATTCTATGCTCAACCCATACCTTCCTAGCTGTAAAATATTAGAATCTTAATTGCCAGTCAATTGCATGCAATTCCACCAGCACCTTGTGCATGGGTGAATATGATGGAGAGTAAGACGTTTACATAAGCTATTTCTCGGACATCTCCTCTATATGGATTCATTGAAATGGATGTTTCATAGAGATTTTGGGGATGTATGGCTTCATTTAAATCTTGTTAATGAAGATCAAGCTATAAAACCTCCTTATAACTTTCATAAGAGATTCCTTTCATGTTATTGGACTGTAATGGTGTATTTGAGGGCAGTTTAAGAGCTTTGTATGAGTGTTGGTACAGTAGGAAGGTCTGACAGTAATGGCTATTTGTTGTTACAGGTGTCTGGATGTCAATTTATGTTGTAAGATTTCTGTGGAGTCCTCAAGGAAGTAGTAAACCTTGTAGTCAACATTTGGATAAAATGGCCTGAGAGTATTTGATCCCACTCTTTTGGAGTTTTCACCGACGCTGGGTTTTTCCGAGTCAATTTGGTGTTATGCTTTATTTTTGTGCCATGCTTGTGCTCTTTTACTGTTTAGTTATCTTCCTTGATGCTGTTTTGTTAAGTCAAATCCATTTCTAAGACTTCTAGGAGTGCCATGTGCAAGTTTTACTTCTGCAACAGCAAGTATTTCATTCATTGACTGGAGCAATTAAGATTTGTGAAATAAGGGAGTGGAATATTCACCCTGATTACAGATCACCTTGTTATCTTTTTGTTTGAATGTCATCATCTTGTGATATGTAAACTAAAAACCTTTATGAGAATGTTTGTAGACCTATCCCATCCCATCCTTTTTTTCTTTTTTTCTTTTTTTGTAATTTATAATTTTAGAGTTCCATTGGCCTATTTTTGGTCATGCGTGAACATGAATATAATTTTTTCCTTTCATTGTAACCTTAGGTTAATCCAACTTGAAAATTATTTGTGAAGTGAGTTTCTGTTGTTTTTCTCTTTATTTTTTTTGGCTCAAACTTATTTCATGGGTTTTCTGACTTCTAGTAACTTCTTTTAAAACATGGCTATTATGGCTCATTTATAGTCTCTAGAACACTATGATTGCTGAAGGAAATTACACATGGATAAAAGATTTTGCATATTAAACTCACAATTTCTGGACAAATTAATAATGAAATTATCTTGCTTAAACACAAGAACCTAGGATTGTCTCCTAATAATTATACTTTTTGCAAGGTTTCTGTTATGGCGATATTTTTAGTATAGTTAAATTTTTTATTGTAGCAAAAACAGGCAGAGCACAAGTAGATTGAGATTAATCGAATAATTGCATTTACATGAAGAAAATGAATAAATAGTATACAAGGCGAATGCATGCCAAAGAGATGTTACAAAAACTAAAAATAGCAAAGTAATAGAGGTGATACAGAAGCCTCAGAATCTACAGAAGAAAAACTAAAAATAGCAAAATGTAAGAGACGTTACAGAAGCCACATGATTGAGCATTAAATAAATTACTAAATAATTTTAATACCCTCCCTTAATGCTCAATCTATTAACTACACCAAGATGCCCCATAAATCTAACAAACTTATCCGGGCTGAGAGACTTGGTGAGAATATCTGTAGTCTGATCCTTTGTTGGAACGTACTGCAAAACAACTGATCCATCTTCAACAAGCTAGTGGATGAAATGACAATGAAGTTTAATATGCTTTGTCCTTTCATGGAAGACTAGATTTTTGGCGCGTTTGAGCACTCCTTGATTGTCACAATACAAGGGAGAAGGCCCTGCTTGAGACATTTGCATGTCTGAAAGCACCCTTCGAAGCCAAACTGCCTCATAAGTTGCTTTAATAGTTCCTCGATATTCAACTTCAGTCGAGGAAAGAGCCACTACCTGCTGCTTCTTGCCGGTCCATGTGATTGCACCTGTGCCCAAACTAAATACATACCCTGAAGTAGATTTTTTGTCATTGACAAAACCAGCCCAATCTGAGTTTGTATAACCAATCAGCTTAGGTTCCTTGGCCCTCCCATATAGAATGCCAAAGTCAGAAGTGCCATTAACATATCGTAGCACACGCTTCGCTGCAACCCAATGTTCTACTTTAGGGGCTATCATGAAGCGGAGATGTAGCTCATTGCAAAACTGAGATCAGGTCTAGTAGCAGTGAGATAGATGATGCTGCCTACTAGTTGCATGAATGCTGATTCATTTTCCACAGGTGAATCTGATTTAGCTGAAAGCTTGAGCCCTTTCTCCATAGGTGTTGATGCAGGTTTGCAATCACTCATCCGGAACTTATCAAGCAAACTGCAAGCATACTTAGACTGAGATATGAAGATACTATCAGCTGTCTGCCAAACCTCAACACCAAGGCAATAATGGAGAAGTCCTAAATCTGTCATGTCAAAAGATTGATTGAGATTGTGTTTTATCTCAATCAAATGTTCTGAATTGCCTGTAATGATAAGGTCATCAACATAGACAACAAAAAGAAGAATATCATCACTAGAACGTTTGACATACAAATTTGAATCAAAAGGGCTCCTTTGGAAACCATGATCAAGAAGGTACTTATCAATTTTCATGTACCATGCCCGTGGAGCCTGTTTAAGGCCATAGAGTGCTTTGACAAGTCGGAAAACTTGATGTTCTCTGCTAGGAACTTTGAAACTGGGAGGCTGAGTCATATAGACTTCTTCCTATAGATCACCATTGAGAAAAACACTCTTAACGTTCATTTGATGGACTTGCCAACCAAACTGAGCTGCTGAAGCGAGGACAAGCGGGATGGTACTCATCTTGGTTGTAGGAGCAAAAGTCTCCTCATAGTCAGTGCCCTTGGTCTGTGAGAACCCTTTTGCTACTAACCGAGCCTTGTACTTGTCAAGGGTTCCATCAGCCTTGTACTTAACTTTATAAAACCCATTTGCAGCCAATGGGCTTCTTCCCAGGTGGAAGATCAAAAAGCACCCAAGTGTTATTCTTCAGAAGGCTATGATGTTCAGCTTCCATAGCCTGTTCCCACTCAGGTATACCTTTAGCCTCAGGAATATGATGAAGGCTCAGAGATGCTATGCAGATTGGCCATGAGAGCAAAATTAACTGTATGTTGTTGCTTGCTCTTCTTCCGAGATGTTCTACCCTCGATCAACTCATCATCATCATGAGATCACTGGTCTTGGCATACCATTTAGGCTGGAGAGTAGAAGAACCAACATCTGATTCAGGAGGAACAACATCAACTGAAATTGCTAGAACAGAATCACCTGGATCATGATCTAGATTGTCCTGAGGAGGGGCGGGTGGTGGTATATTTTGCTAAGGTGGCTGCTCAACTACAAAATCCCTCCCATCATGTGAACTCAGGGGAAGACAAACACCCAATTCAAAATCTGTAGAAGGCCGATCCTCAGGATGCACAGAAGTAGATGACTGTAAGAAAGGGCCAGTAGCTTCATCAATCACAACATCATGACTGAAAATGAGACGATCTGTGTCTACATCAATTAACCTGTATGCCTTATGATTTTCACTATAGCCAGTGAACGTGAGTTTCTGGCTCTTGGAATCCAACTTAGTGCGCTTGGCATCTAGAATCCAAACATGAGCTGTGGAGTCAAACTTTCAAGTGGCTGACCTTAGGCTTACGTCCAGATTAGGCTTCTTCAGGAGTCATCCTCTTGACTGCGTGAGTTGGAGATCGGTTCAGAAGATAGACATCAATATAAACTGCTTCGGCCCAATATTTCTTGCGAACATGATGATGCTCCAACATAGAACAAGCCATTTTTGTGATGGTGTGGTTCCTGCCTTCAACTACACCATTCTACTGTGGGGTGTATGGAGTGGTAAGTTGGCACTTAATGCCATGTGCAGCACAGAATGTGGAGAAATCAGAACAAAATTCCCCTCCATTATCATACCTAAGAGTGATTATAGGAGAACCAAACTCTTTTTCAACTAAGGCCTTATACTGCTGAAATGTACCAAACACATCTGATTTGTTTTTCAAAAAATACACCCACATTTTTTTGCTGAAATCATCAACAAATAACAAAAAATACCTGCAACCAGTGACTGAAGAAGTATTCATTGGATGACATAAATTAGCGTGAACCAACTGTAATACCTTAGAAGCTCGCCAAGAGTCAACATCAAAGTAGGGAGTCAGGTGCTGCTTTCTAGCCTGACAAGCCTCACAAACTCCATGATTCTGAGTCTGAATTGCAAGAAGGCCACCAACCAAATCATCACGAGAGAGCTGAGAGAGATACTGCATGTTTAGGTGCCCATAACGCTGATGCCAAAGGCTGCTAATAGAAGTGCTTCGGGAAGCCAAAGCGTGTTCTTGAGAATCACCAGAATCAATAAGTCTATAAAGACCATGATCTTCAAGACCCTGAACCACAATAGTGCGAGTCTCTCGATCAACAATGCTACAAGTGTGCATGCTGAAAACAATGTCCAATTGAGGAGAGTGTGACATGATCTGACTGACTGAAAGCAAGTTCATCTCCATGCCAGGACGGAGTATACATCGAGAAATATTAAATTTCTCCCTCCAGACTGAATCTGTACGTTGCCCTTGCCGACAACAGTATACTCCTCACCACCTCCAAAGACAACTGAATCTCTAAAAGGTTTGTACTCTATGAACCAATCCCGACGATGAGTGAAATATCGAGAAGCACTGGAATTAATGTACCAAGCAGAAGATTTTAGTGGATCTGCAAAAGTCTTGGCCATGTAGGCATAGAAAGCAGACTCCTTTTGCTCGGTTTGCTTTGCAACATTAGCTTTGGGTTTTGACTCTCCTTGCTTGTTCTGCTCAGAAGCCAAGCGTTTCTGACAGTCCTTTATCACGTGACCAAACTTATGACAGTAGTTACACTTAACATTCTTCTTTTTAGAAGAAGAATTTGAAGATTGTACTGGACTGGACTGCTGGGAGGACTAAGATTTTCCCTTTTTCTTCTGAAAGATCTTAGCAGGGAAAGCTTGCTTAGTGGAGGTTGAACCAACACTGCTACCGAACTGTTGTTTCCAGCGATCCTGCTGCAGAAGAGCGGAGCAAAGATCTGAAAAATGTAGATCAACATTAGTCGATGTAATGTTGAGGGTTTCAACAAAGTGCTTATAAGACCTCGGTAGACTTTTCAAGGTGATGACTACGATGTCTTCTTCCTCCATTTTCCGACCAATAGCCTCGAGCTGATCTCAAATTTCCTTGATCTTGTTCAAGTGTGTTGTTGAGGTGTGTTTTATGACACAACAAACATTCTAGAATAAAGTGTCAAAGACGCTATATCCCCTCTTGAAAAACTACCTCGTATGCTAAGACTGCAAGAAAGATCATACGACAATTCCAATGTTTCAGTTAAGTGTGGATAAGCTCTGTGGTTGATGTGATTTGCTGGGGGCACAATAGGGATTTACTTTTGTAAGTTACTCAGAAAAGCAAAGACGCGAATGTAGTATCATTTTGGAATTTTCTAACTTTAGATAAAAAAAAGTGAAAAAAGAGTAAGGGTTTAGAAATCTTATGCTCTTCCTACGAAATCAAGAGACGACAAGGATTGAGTGAAACTAAATAAACAATACTTTGTTTCGCCACGTTAAACGACAACTACACAAAGCAAGTGCAATCTTCTGGGATTTGTGCTTAAAAATTTCTTCACCACGAACCATACCATCAATAGGACAACATTATTCGAAGTAAACGTTGAAGCATCCACGATAAAGCTCAGTCTAACTTTACGCATTGAATGAAAAGCATCCACTCAAAGAAAGTATGAGCTTAGTTTCGCTAACCCTTGTTATCAATCTATCATTCTTCTAACATACATTTAAATGAAATTCTAATTCAAATCTATTAGACGAGGAAGAGTAATATGCAACCATGCAACCATTCGACAAGGAAAGGATTCAAAGCACCTCATGCATTATGAACTTTATTATCAAGATAGTCTTTTGCAACAATCTCATAAAACTCTCTCTTATTCTCTACAATCTCTTCTAATCTCTAATGAATTCTCTAATCTCTAATTCTCCTTATTGATCTCCTAATATCTCCTAATGAAATGAGAGAGAGGGGGGGGGGGGTTTATATAGAATTCCCAAATTACAATGAATGGCCAAGATCACAATGAGATGAACAGCCCAGATTGAACATAACTAAACCCTAATTAGGGTTTCCTAAACATCAATCAGTTAACTGGAGAGAACTTCAGGCACCAGGAGTTGCATCCTTATCCACTTGCAAAGCATTGCGTTCGGTGAATCTGGACACGATCAGGCTGACTTCCTCCATGGCAATGTCCGGCAGTGCATTGACGTTGTATTCCAGCAAGTCCAAACTTTCAGCACATTCTGCAAAAGTGATCGTCCATTTTGATTCATGCAGCAAGAAAGTATCTCTGATGGTCATGAAGCTGAATGCCTTGGTAAAGTTTTCTTTCATGATTGGCCCAGAGGTGGTGGAGAAAATTCTTTGAACTTGTTCTTTTAAATTTTGTGGCTGCAAGTGTTTCTTTCGGACAATATCTTTGTCGAGCATATCTGCAGCCATCTGGTAAATCTTACTCCGAATCTCCTTTGCTTTCCCTTCAACTTTGGCGCCATCTTGCTTCACCCTTTCCAGGACTTCTCATGAAATCAGTGCGTAATACCAGCCACTGAAATCATATGCAGCTCCAGCTTCAATAATCCTGTCATCAATCAACCTCTGCTTTGGGATGCCCTTTAACTCTCGAAGACATGGGATAATTTTATTCTGAATATCTTGGAGGTCATCCCATGCTTCCGCTAAGTCTGTAACTCGTGATAGCAGAAAGGAAGTTTGCTCATACACATATGCCAGCTTCTCTGCGAATGCCATCGCCTCGTCTTTCTTTCCAGCCATCCAGTCTTTAGCTTCTCTGGCTGTAGTCAACTCCTCTTCAAAATTTCCAACCAGTTCTTGTGAAGAATTTGGAAGTGGAGGTGCTAACTGGTCACCTTGATTGAGTGGCCTGGTTAGATGCTGGATATACTCTTTTAGACGCTCAATCTCTCTTTTATACTCTCTTTTCTTTTCCACTTCCCTCTCCAGCCTAGACTTGATGGTGGTGGCAAAATTATCCAAGTCCTCAACTTCTTGCCCTTTTGTCGTCGGACCCATGTCAATAGTTGTGATGGCATATTCGTTCGGGGCAATTTCATCTTGGAATTTATCAACTGTAGGCACTGCTATCTGCGCTGTGCGATTGCCAGCCTCATCCCTTTGTATGGCAGAAAATTTCTTGGCTTGCTTTCTTGTGGCAGTTTGCTCTAGCCTAGCCAAGAAGTCTGCGGTGTCATCCTCTTCTGGTACCTCTACTCGTGCCTTCATCTTTAGTCTCTCTTTCAGCCAATTTGGGATGGTTGACTGTTCAATTCCATCTTCATGTTGATCCTGGACATCATGCATATCCTGAACTTCTTGCACATCTTGAATTTCTGGCATATCTTGAATCTCTTGCACAGATGGGTCTTCTTGGATTCCTTTGAGGGCAGAAATCATTCCCTCTTCAAATTTTTCATCCATAATGCCCATGTCATCGTCTGATTCCAGAATTTCCGTGCCTGTGGGAGAAGGCTGATCATCATCTTCCAATTGCATTGGCTCCACATCTCTAACTGGAGAAGGAATTCTGACTTGCTCCCAAGACTCTTCTTCCATGGCTAATATTTCATCTATATTTCTGGACGTAGCCGAATGAAGGGGCCTGGATTTGTGCTTCTTTTGAGAGGGTCCTTCATCCACTGTTTTCTTCTTGTTCTGCTTTGCAGAGTCATCAATCTCTTTCCTCTTTTTCAAGTTGGCAGCATCCGTTGGTCCATCTCCACGAGATGCACCCGCATTTGAGGAACAGGACTCTGTATCACCCATCAATTCATATGTGAACTGTACATTCCTTTGCCGCAATACTTGTACTTGCTGGTCTATCCACCATTGGGAATATTTGAATACAGGCCGCATGAATGTTGCCAGGTCACCCAGCTCAAGCTCAGATCACCTTACAGGAGGAAGTGGTTCCCTTTCATCGAAGCCCGGCTGCACATATACTCCATCATCATCCAGCTGATCAGGTACTTGGAAGAGTTCAGTCGCCCTTATCATATTCAACGGCAATCTTGACCACAGTCTTTTCCTCACCTCATATTCATCAGCCGCATTGGCCCAGAAATCTTCTAAGTCTATCCTGTGCTTATATTTCTCTCCGTCCACAGTTCCAATGCGATGGAGTGAATCAAAGTCATTCCTGGTCTTGTAGGATATGAACGGGTATTTTTGCATCTCTAGTCGAGCACTCTCTGCTGCCTGTGCTGATGGACATGATTCCTCCATATTGCCGATGAAGAACGGAAAAGTGACAGCTGCTTTCTGTTTTGGCCTTTGGATATTCTGATATGTCTCCAATTGCCTTAGAACTTCCAACAAAACCATTTTATTGGTAGGGTAAATGGGCAGTCTGTATGGGCGTTCTGTAAATCCTTGAATCCTGATGTAAGTAAATTTGGGAAACTGGATGAACTAGGATCCATATCTGCCAATCAAACTTTTGGCCTCACAGGTGAGTCTCTGATGTGCTCCGCCTTGGAGAAGTCGAGTGATATACATAAGAAAGGCATCATGTGCTTGTCTGAAGTGTGACTTCTCCTTCAGCTGCAACTGCGGATAGCAATCGTAGGACTTGAACTGTCCTTCGCCGTTGCCAACTACACCTTTGCAAACCAAGCCAGCATATTTATAAGTCCTTGCAAGCAGATATACGACATAAGAACTCATATGAAAGGTCTTGGTTTTCTCCAGGTTGACCAACTGCTCATGGAGACTGTCACTGATCATTCTAGACCAGTTAAACATCTTCACCCCTGAAATTATTTCATCAACGAAATAATACATCCAGGTTTCAAAAGGCGCACCCTGAGGATTGCCTACCATTCTATTTAGCAGCAAGACGATGTCTCCATATTCTTCTTTGAAATATGTTCTGACCAACTTCTTCGGCATCTTTTTGGTAGTAGGTCTGGGCTTCAGCAACCAGGACTTGTTTATATTTGATGCACAAAGGTCTTGCTGATCTTGGTAAAGTTTAAGTGCATCATCTTTGGTTCGATAAGACGTCCGGTTGTAGGCTGGAATCCCAAAGGTTTCTTGTATGGCTGGCTCGGTCAAATATGCCAGTACTCTTCCATCAGGTGCTTCTATCTGTCTTTCCTGTGCATTATAATGCAATGCACACTCCACCATGAGCTCTGGACACTCTTTTGCTGGCGGAAATCCAGCTGCATGAACAATACCGTTGCGCATCATCCTTCTTGCAATTGGCGTAGGTAAACATCCATCACTTCCATACATTCTTTTCTTGAAATCATCGAAGTCAACATGGCCAAGGTTGGTGTCCACAATGTTCTCCCATTTGGATTTAATCTTTGACTGCAGCTGTGCACCCTTACTGGCAAACTTCATTTTTACTCTCTTGAAAATAAATCTGCAAGAAGATACAAAGAGAATATTTAAAATTTAAAATTTAAATTACTCAAAAAAATTCCAGCTAATTGACAAATCAAACTTCACGAAGAATTATGCTGGAAATGAAAGAATTAACGAAGTTTCTCGCCAGAATGAAGTAAAGAAAATAAATTTGCCTGGCTCTCTAGATAAAATGAAATGATCACGATCACAATGCTAGCTGGTATGAATTTGCTTTCTTCACTTTGCTTCAAACTTTCTCAACTTTCTTGCCTTAGCCAAACTTTCTTCTCACAATTTTTCTTTCGAAAATCGAATGATTGAAAAATGAGAAGCGAATCCAATTATAAAGATGGGAAGTTCGACTCATTTAGCAAATTTCAATTGTTTCCATTAAATCAAGTCTGAACTTGGCTTGCACTCAGCTTCTGAATGACAATTTTTATCTTCAACGACAGTCTCCGGGAAAGTTTCCAAATCATGCGCCAGTTTAGTGAAGTTCTTTTTGTCTTTTTCCAATTTTGATTTTTCAAAGTTTATCTCTTTGGAGTGTTGAAAATAAAAAATTAAAATAATTAAAATAATTATTTTATGTGTCGTTTTCAACCCCTCTATTTTATGGCATTTATTTTTTGTCTAAGGCAAATTTGATTTTCATTTAAATTTTGTTCTCGCCTTTTTTGCCTTAGGAAATTTTTTTTTGTCCAATTTTATTTTGCCATAATTTTCCAACTTCCTAAGTCTCAGGTGGATTTTTTTTAAAGCATATTAGTGCTAGTCTTAGGAAAAATTTCTTATTTTCTCTAAGTGTTGCGAATTTCTCAAGGTGCCAAGCATATTTAATATTTCAATGTCCAAGCTTAGGCAACATTTCGATTATTTTTTTTTATTTCCACTTGGTATGGCGGACTTCATTCATTGCCAAACCATGCATTTTATCAAAGGCGGACTTTCCATTATTTCAAGCCATTCAATTTATTACTCAGCCCATGCTCAAGCCACTTCTCTTTTCCATATGGCGGACTTGCTAGTCATCTTTTCCATTATACTAATGTCTAGGGCGGACTTGTCTAAGTGTTGAGCCATTTTCTCTTAATGTCATGGGCGTACTTTACTTATGTTTGTGCCATCTTCCATTGTGCTGGGCGGACTTGGCTTAAAGTCAAGCCATTGGCATAGGGCGGACTTTACTTCTACTTAAGCCATTTCAAATTGCTGAGGGCGGACTTGTCTCATGGTCAAGCCATTGCTGGGCGGAGTTTACCTTCATCCAAGCCATGTCAAGGCAGACTTAGTACATTGCCATGCCATTCAAACTTTCTTCCAAGGTGAACTTGTCTTTGACTTGTGCCATTGTTTTTTCTCCATAGCGGACTTGGCTGAAGCTTTTGCCATTGATTTTGTTCTTCAGTCAGCTTGCTGGTTAAATTTTCAGTCTTCCTTCTATGCCTCCATGAATTCTTACCTTCCATACTTAAGCAAATTTGCCATGATTTTCAGTTTTTCTCAGATTTTTTTCCAGATTTTCAACATTTTTCTGTGATTTTTGGACTGATTTTTCCAGATTTTCATTGATTTTCTGATTTTCATCATGGATTTCATAAATTTTTCAAATTGATTTTCTGTGATTTCTATTGATTTTTTGGAACTTCTGAGTGGATTTTCGAAATTCGGGCACTTTCCAAATATAGGAACCCTGACAAAAATAGAAACTTTTCCCAAAATAGCAACTTTCTAAAAATAGCCCCTAAAAAATAGGAAGTCTAGAATAGGCCAAAAATGCCAAAAATAAAGTCCCTAAAAAATAGGGGGTCGAGAGGGGCAATCCCCAAAAAGTAAGAGATGTCAAAATTGACCGAAATGACAGTCGATCTTCGTCCCTCGGGCCTCCTAAGCACTATGATGATGTTTGCACAATGATCCAGGCTCAAATTCCTTCACTTGACTCGAGTGACCATTCAAAACTCAAACCCCAAACCCCCAAACAAAGACCAGACGAGACTGAGATGCAACGACAAAACCCTAAAAGGAAAACTACTAGGGTCCCCATTTGCAATGGGGCGATGTGTGAATTAGGTCACAACATGTGCCTGTAATGAATGTCTTCTCATCCATCATGATAGAGAATAACATGTTCTTCAGGAAGAACACACGACTCTTGTCGGAAGTCTCATGAAGATCCTATTTTTTATTGCCCTCGAGCATGATGTGGGTCAGTGAGGCCATTTTGCACACAAAATATGACAAATACGAGGCACAAAACCCCAAAAATACAGAAATTTGTCCAAAAAAATGGCACGAATCACGAGGCAGTGTCCAGTAGAATAGACATCTCAAGGAAAGAGACAAATCTGAAAGTCAAGCAAGAAGAAAAAATCTCCTCCAACAGATAGAATGACTTTCTTAGGAAGATGAATTGGCAAGCTTCAAAATCAGAAAATCACGTGCTTGAGCAAGACAAAATGAGTTCTCCAGAATAGGGACGAAAGATTTCTTTAGTCAGGAAGAGACACGTCTTGCAGAAAAAATCTGATGTCACAAAACCCGTCATTAACAGAGAAGTCAATGGACTGAGAAATCCCGTCTCCAAATAATGAAGATGTACGCACTCCAAAAATGCAGTCGGATGCTCTACCACTCCAGAAATCGCAAGCAGATGTGAAGACAAAACACACAGACATGTATGTAGAGACACCCACTCTAGAATGTGTGCACGGCCATGGGAGAAGTGTCAAACGTGAACACCAAAAATCCTACGCACGAGCAGAAGACGAAGCACAATGACGGAAAATAAAATCTCAACAAGAACATAGAATAGATCCGATGTCAATAGATTCCCTTCACCGAACATGCAATCAGAAGAAATGTGCTCGCATGGGCAATGCCAAACACGTTTCTTCGGCTCCACGAATGCACATTCACGTAGCCGGAAGATGGAGACAAATCGCGATGAGCACAATTGTGCACAAAAATTTCGTCTATGAGGTCGCAACACACAGAAATTTGGAAACCTTCAAAGAGAAACGAAAAAATGCTTGAATGCAGAAGAAGTGAAAATTTCTATGTTACATGGGGACGCGTCCCCTGCCCCAAAACCCACTGTCCTCGTCCCCTGCCATCCTTGGGACGAGGGGATGCAAAAGGGACGTCCCCTAGTTGTCCCCGAAACAACCCAACTAGCAGGAAACCGGAGGAAACGTCCCTTGCCCTTTGGGGATGTTTCCCCGTCCCCAGTACGGATGGGGGATGTTGGAAACATCCCTTGACGTACCGGGGACAGCTAGTTGTCCCCCACGGATAGGGAGCTTCCTGGGTTATAAAAACATTTAAAAAATTGATTTTTTAAATATTTCTTCCTCCTTTCTAAGGTGATTTTTGAGTTTAGGCTGTTTGACACATTTTGTCAAACACTTGGCATGCAAAGTGACTGAGTTCTGATTTCTGAATGTTTATGCTTGTGTTTGATTGAATTTTAATGCCAAATCATTTGCATAAAATATAGAAATGATAACTGCTATCATAACATCAACAAATATGAAATATTCAACCTCAAATCTGATTTATTTGCACTATATCAAGTCTGAATACATTGCATTACAGGTCTGATATAAGTCTGATTTGATTACAGCAGCAGACATTTCCTTCAAAATCTAATTTATATTGATTCCCAATGAAATACAAACATACCCGGATCATTGGCTACAATAATAAGTTTAATGACATTTATTATGCTATTATACTACTGCTCTCGCGATTTATTTACATATTGATATTGTTGTTATCAATTATTAATTTATTGACATATCTCTCTCTCTTTATAATATATTAATAAATTTTGAAAAAATCATATATATATATATATATTGTATGTCGCCGTCCCCTGCAATCCCCTAAAAATGGCCCCCTAGGAAATGTCCCGGAAATGCGTCCCTTGCTGTCCCCCCGTCCTGTTGTGACCTTTTTCACACATCGCCCCATTGCAAACGGGGACCCTCGCTGGTTTGCTCTTAGGGTTTAGCTTTGAGTAGCAATTTCATAGTCTCTGGTATCTGGGAATCCCATGTCAAAGTCTGGAGTCATCATCCGAGCCAAGTTGGGAATTTGGGCCTGAAACTGAACGTAAGCGTCATAGAAGTGCTTAGAGGAGACCCTGCAGACGAAGATCGCCTGTGCTTTCGCTCAATTCTGACACTTCCTATTTTTTAGGGATTCTGCTTTTTTGCTTTTTTGCTTTTTTCGTTTTTGGCATTTCTGGACCAATCTGGAATTTACTATTTTTAGAAAGTTGCTTTTTGCTTTTTGCTATTTTTAGCAAGTTTCTATTTTTAGAAAGTGCTAGGTGCCAATGGCATTGGGGGCAAAAGTTTCCATTTTTGGAACTAAAAAGCAAGCAAAAATAAGGCGGAGGTCTTGAAAAATCGAAAAAATCATGAGAAAAGCAGAGAAAAGGCGCATGCAAGATGAGAAAAGCAAGAAAAAAGCGCATGCAAAGGTAAAAAATCAACTGGACAAAATCGCGCCTTAGAGAGAAAATCGTTGAAAAATCATAAAAAGCAAGCAAATCATGATAAAATGCGCCTAAGTCTGGAAGAAGTACGCCATCAGGAAAATCCAGTTGAATCTTCAAAAAATCCAGTTGAGGAATCCATTGATCAAAGAGAAAATTCGTCTATTTGAGAAAATTCGCCTTCTACAAGGAAATCCAGTTGGAGAGTTCGAAATTCTAGTTGGGCAAAGTGAAAATCGACTAAGGCAAGAGAAATTATTGAACTGGACTTTAGGAAATTGAGTCAAAGTGAAATTCCAGTTGGGAAGTGAAAAATTCCAGTTGAAGGTCGAATTTTTTCAAGGAAGAATCGAAAATTTTCTAAGGCAAAATCACTTGGGTAAGTGAAAATTCCAGTTGCATAGTGAAAAAGTCCACTTGAGGGTCGAATTTTGCTAAAGGCAATAATAAAAGAAATAACTTAGGTTTTATTTTGAAACTTAATTATCAAGCCAAAAGGACGCCTTGTTTGAAAAGTCAAAGATCACGATAAGATTGCTTTTTCGTTTTTAAAGCAAAAGACAACCAATAAGAGGAAGAAGTTGAATTGAGCCAATTTGGGAAGGTTTTTATTATAAAAGATAATATTGTGAGCTCATTTTTTATTATTTACAAAGTCGAACTTTCTTCACAGGCAAAGCTCTCTAGAAAGGGACGTCTTTTTCAGCTGCAAACAGATTTTCTTAAGTTCCAGAACATAAGAGTTCGATTTTCCTCTTCCATTTCAGATTTTCTTCAAGCAATTGCAAGGTCATCATTGGCGATTTTAAAAGGGAATAGAATTTTTTCATTGGGATTGGAGAAAACTTCAGTAAAAGTCTTAAAAATCCGGAAAATTATTTAAATTTCCATGAATGCTCTTTGAAAAGAGTAAAGGCGAATCAATTTTCATTAAGAATTTATTCTTTAAACAACCTTTAATCAAGTTCTAGATTTTTAAATTATTTTTTAACTTTCTCCAGCCAAGAAATCGCCTTTTTTACAAATTTATTTAAAATTCTCTAACTTCGAGTTTCTTATAGGCGCAATGTCTTCTCCAAAGAACGTGGGAGGTGGAGTCAGGAAAGCTCAAGTCAAGGAAGTCCTGAAAGAATTTTATCCAGAATCCCAGTTATCCTCGAAGTGGAAGAAAGTGGCAGATACAAACTTTGAACAGTTTAATGCAATTCAACACAAGAGAAGGATGTTTGGCACTCAGAACGAAATGCCTACGCCTATTGCTACAAATATTGTTAAGTCTGGACTTCATCAAGCAGCAGGATTTCCACTTGCAGTTCAGTGCATGAGTTAATGGTTGAGTGCGCTAGGAGGTACAATCCTCAGACAAGATCCATCAAGACACCCAATGGGATCACCTTGGCGTATTTCACAGAGGATTCAGTAAGGGAAGTATTTGGTATTCCCCATCGCAAGAAAATGTTGAACAGGACTCAACAGGAATCACAGGCCATGTTCGATCAAGCCAAGGAATCCTGTATGGACATAGTCAATTCTAACTGGACCAAGGAACCCAAAAGACATCGCTCCAAGCTGCCAAAGAGATTAATTTGCACGGATTTTAAAATAGAATACAGTGATATGATTCACATGCTGAACAGGGTTATGGGAACTTCTCAAAGAGCCTTCTTTGAAGTATGGATGTTTTCGTACGTGGAAGAGATCGTATTGTGAATGGAGGCTATAAATTGGGCTAAGTTAATAAGTGATAATATCGATTTCCAGTTGAGAAACCTGGAGAAGACCAAAACCTTCTACATGAGTTCTTATGTGGTTTATATTTTGGCACGATTCACCAAGTACAGAGGACTGATTTGTAAAGGCGAGGTTGGACTTCGGAAAGATCAACTCAAATCATATGATTGTTACCCGCAGCTCCAGCTACATTACAGGGACAATTTCAAGATAACAAATGACGCCTTCCTTATGTATATCACGCGAGTTCTTCAAGGCACAGTGCAGAGGAGGCTATCTAAAGAAGCTATGGTGATGCTTGACAAGTTTGGATCTTGGTTTATCCAGTTTCCGACATTAACTTATATAAGAATTCATGGATTCTCGGATGCTCCGTATAGACTTCCTCGGTATCCAACAGACAAAATTGTTATGCTTGAAGTGGCAAGGCAACTAGCATGTGTAGACTCCATTCAGGCGAAGAAGAACAAACAAGGAGTGGATTTTCCAGTTGCAATTGGAAAAATGTTAGAAGTCTGCCCCTCATTACAATCAGCCAAAACAGCAGGGGTAGAGTTGCAATTTTATAAATTCAACACTTATAATCCAAGGTCCGATTATGATCCATACCTGAGAATTCACGGGAAGAAGTCCCTTCATGTTATGCAGATTGAAGATTATTGGTCTAACTTGGTGGACGAGTATGGAGTCAGGAAGAAGACTTGGTCGAGAATTCCAGTTGAACTTGTGAAAAGGTGTGACTTGTTCCCTATACCTGATCAAGTAAAAGATAACGGGGACTACATTCATCCTCAATTTGAACAAGAAAAAGATAAGCCCATCTTATTGCCTAACTGGATACAACCTGAGTTGACCGATTTGAACACATTGATGAAGGACATTATTGCATACTCAAGGGAATGGGTTGACAATCAGATCAGCAGATTGAGGAAAAAAGGAATTTCTCTTACTTACGCCACATTGAACGATAAGGAAAGCCAGGAGGAAGCAATTGGCGAAAATCTTGATGAATCTTCATATCCTAGCAAGAGGAAGGTGGTGAGTGAAAACATTCACACAGAGGAAAAGGAATCAGCTAATGAAGAATTGGAAAGTAAGAAACAGAAAGTGACTGAAAATCCATCATTTTCAAGTACTTTGTCAGTTGGAGTGATTGAAAAGGTATCCGTTGTTGATATCGAGCCAAGCCATGATCAAGAAATCCAGTTTCAAGAGTTAGAACAGTTGGATTCTCTCCAAGAACAAACCTTCACGGAGTGTTTAGAAGGAGATGATACCTTGATGATTGAAGGTGCAGGAGATACTGAGATCCTTGAGAACAATGAGGAGCTAGGAGATGAGGTAATTTCTGCTCTAAAAGGAATTAATGATGATGTTCAGTTAGAAGACGGGATGGAATTATCCACAATCCCAGATTGGTTAACTGAAAGTTTGATGAAAAAGTCTAGATCACTGGATGAAGTTCAACCAGTTGAGAGTATACAAGACTTCCTAGAGAGAATTGGTAAGGCTAAAACGCCAAAAAGGCCTAAGAAGTATTCTCAGATCACTAGGAATGATGCAGGATCCAGGATCTTACAGGTGGCAGTCCCGAAAATTGATAAGCCAAAAGATCAGATTACTCCTATGGATTACGAGGTTACAACGTTGGACATTGGGCCAACCACAATAGATCAGGATTTCCATGAGTTGGCAGACACTTCCAAAGCCATCAAGGAGAAGTTCGATAAAATAGAGGAGAAGAAAGAAAGGTTGGAGTTAGAAAATCTAAGGCTGATGGAGTTCATTCAGCAGCTAACAGCCCCTTTGCGCCAAGAAAATGCAGCTTTTATTCCACCAGCATCTCTTACTCCGGAATCTGTTGATGTTCTCGAGGCTATGAGGATCACGAGTCAAGCGACCAAGAGTTGGGTGACCAATATTTCAAAACAGATGGAGCAATTCTTAGAGAAGTGCGCCCAAACTTATGACAGATCTGCCTTGCTTATGACTGAAGTTAGTCAAGTTGAGGACAATTGGGAGGATTTCCAGTACGTACAGGACAAAGTGATACCTCGTTTGAGGGTTCTAAAGGAAGTTTCCTTGCAAATATTGATCCAGGAAGGTGTTATTGAAGAAGGAGCCTCATATGATTTCAGCAGGTGGTATTATTCCTTACTAGCTAAAAGGAAGACATATGATGTAATAAAGGAAGAATGTGCTGCTATACGGAGCGCAGTTGAGAAAATTCAGTTCAAAATCCCCACTTCTCTTGAAGGATTGACAGGACAGGAGCATCATGATGCAAATGGCTTAGATTTAGAAGGACTGAAGAAGAGTGTGATGAACATTTACTTCAAGGAAGTGCAGGTTATTACGGAGAATCAGCTTGATGATATGTCTTCTCTTTTGATCTTCATGGATAACTTTCAGAAGCAGGAGGCTAAATGGGAAAGTACTTTCACTCAATGCCTGGAAACCTTGGATGTGATCGGAGTGCAACTGGATTCTGTACCGAGTATCTCAATGGAGGAACTTGATTCTGTGTTAGCCAAATTTCTTGCATTTGCAGCTAGGGAGTGATCCAAAGGGAATTGCATTCTGGATTCCCACTTGCTCGAATGATGTGCAAGGTGTCACCATTTTCCATACTCCAAGTGGCTTGTTCTGCTTGCGCCATGTGTCCTTTGAGTTGGTTATGCTTTTAGGGTTAGGGTTTATCAAATTTAATCTTGGCCATTGATCTCAAATTTAATCTTGGCCGTTGCTTTGTAATTGGGGTGCCTATATAAACCCCACGCATTTCATTTATTCAGAGAGAGACTTATGAAATTGTTGCAATATTGCTGTTTAAATAATAAGTGGATTCAGAGTTGAGCATTTGTTATTTTTATGAGCCCGCATGGTTTCATTGACTTCTTCAAATGGAGTAAATTTGCTTTCAAGTATTTTAGATGAATGAAAGATTGATAGTGTTGGAAATAGTGGAATTAGTTCATACCTTTTTCAATTGGATGATTTTCAATTTGATGTGTAAGGTTAGTCTGAACATCAAACTGCTTAACTTGATTTCTGTTACCTATATGTATTGGTCGAATTGATGGTGATATAGTGTAATAGGATTTCTTTCGTAAACCCTTCGAAGATTGCACCGTCTTTGTCTAGTTGTGGTACTGTGCTTGGCGAAGCAAAGATTGGTTTAAATTTCACTATCCAACATTTGTCTCTTAAGTTCGTAGGAGTAGCTTTGCATAAATCTAGTTCCTTAACCCTCATCCCTTTTTCTTTTATTTTATTCCAAACCGAAAATCCCAAAAGTATAAAAGCATTCAACGTTACATCAATCCAAATCCCTACTTTCAGTAAATTCATTATTCAAGGTCCCTTTGTGAAACCAGCATATCACATCATCCATTGAGCTTGTCCATCCCCCAAAACGGAACATTGGAATTACCGTATGACCTTTCTAGCAATCTTAGCATAAGAGGTAATTTTTCAAGAGAGGATGGGGCTGCCTTTGGGCATTCTTTTATTCTAGGTGTTTGGTGTAAATAAAACACGCATCAACACGTCCCCGTCCCCGAAATGCCGTGGAACATAGGAAAATTTCAATCTCTAAATCGAAAACCTGCTCTGATACCATGTAGCAAAAACAGGCAGAGCACAAGCAGATTGAGATTAATCGAATAATTGCATTTACATGAAGAAAGTGAATAAATAGTATACAAGGCGAATGCATGCCAAAGAGACGTTACAGAAACTAAAAATAGCAAAGTAACAGAGGGGATACAGAAGCCTCAGAATCTACAGAAGAAAAACTAAAAATAGCAAAATGTAAGAGACGTTACATTTATTGCCATTCTATATTGGCAGTCTATTTCAAATAACTGTGAATCTTAATACGGCTTGATCTTATTCATAGAACAATAGAGCTTTCCTCTGTTAGCCTATAAAACATAATTTATCTGATTGATAATATCTTGCTTGAATGTTAGCTTCTAGGATGGTCTCTTCCTATTTCTGATTTAAGCATTCAAGATTTTTCTCTGGACAAGGTTGCTAAAGAAACTTATCTTTTCTATTCTTCCTCTATTTCAAATGTCATGAGTATTACCAGCTCTGTTCAATCAAAAAATATGATCTTCTATACACACTCACACAATATTTTGATAATTTTATTAAATTGAATTATAAGAGACTTGGGAAAAAAGTCATGAAGCATGAGAGCTTATGGTGGGAATGTTAAAGGAATACTAGGAGAATGGTATTATTTCATTGCATGCTTGAGAAATATAGCAATAGTTGATTCTTTCTCATTCGACATTTGGTTGCAATTGCCACAAGAATTTAGTGTCATAAGTTCACTTGATTCAGAGTCAGCAACTTGATTCCTTTTTATGGAGTTCCATGTTGCTTCTGGCTTATGATTGTCTGGAGCAGAGATTTTTCTAGTTAAACTAGTGCAAGTAACAAATACTGTATGCATGCTGTTGTGAAATTTCCAGTGTTGCAGTGTTCTTGTCATGGGCGAGATATGGAGCTATATCTGACAAAGATGATACAAAATTCAGGTGTGTGGTTCATATCTAAATGTTTGGATTGAAACTAGGGTTTTATTTCTTGGAGACCAAAGGCTAATCAATCTTTATTCCTCAACTACATTACAGGTTTTCATCAAATCCAGCAATTTTGGGAGCTATTGCTGGTTCTGTGCTAATGAGGAAGGCAGCCTCTGTGGCCTTTGAACAACACAAACGCAGCACTCTCACAACAAATATCATAGAGGTTCTTGGGAAGAGGTATGTGGTATCCAATTACTTTTTCTGCATTTGTTTATTCCATGCTGTAATAATATTTTTTGGCAGCTTGGCTTTTTCTGTGAGTTGAATATTTATTATGGTCTTAATCCAGACAAGAAACTTAAGAAAAAGGATCTGAATTTTTGTCTGCATTTGATTCTATAGTAACGATGGAAACATTTTTTTTTTTTATCATTGGCAATGAAGCTCGTGTTTATGGACAATGTCTGACCGGATTTGTAATTTATTTAAGACAACTACACTTGGGGCTTTTACATTTGAACCGTACTGTAGGATCTGACGAAAGACAAGATATATTTAAATACCATGCTGGAATAGATTTTTTTTGGCAGCGTGTTTTTTTCCTTCTTGCTATTCTTTTCTAGTTTTGAGGTACATATGACAAATGCATAATTGCATTTTACCTCCACAAGAATGGATGCTTGTCTTGTTTTTGGTACCATGTGTTCTTCTCTAAGTTGCCAAATTGGATTCGGGCACAGGTACAGGTAACTTGGGTACAGTGTGCTAGTATGGCAAAAAAAGAGAAAGGGCTGGGTAAGTCCATACAAAAAATGTATAGAATCATAAATATATACATATTTGCAACCTAAAAACATGAATTAAGTTCAAAATACTACATATTATGCATATGCTAAATAAAATACCATAAATATTATGAATACAACATACTTTTTAGATATCAATTTGTTGAACTTGAATGTTATGATAGATATTCATTGTTTAATATTGAAATAAGACAATCAATAAACAATGTCACATGGGTCTTTATCAAGACCAACATCATCATCATTAACATTAGATCATGTAGGTAGATTAGAAAAACCAAAAGCAGTCTCCCTACTACTCGTAGTAAAAATATGCTGGCTATTTGACTCTTCAAAAAGTGAATATTGTGTGAAAATAGAAACATCCAAGTTAGCTCACTGTGGGTCTACATCCTACAACTTTATTCCCCCTTCATTGTACTCCTTATGCTTATGTGCATGAAGGTGCAAGTTCGAATGCATGTAAACTAGCTCCTTTGCCTTGATGTCAATTGGTTGCACTTCACTAAGTGGATGGAGTATGCACACCATTCCCGTGCAAATGAAGAGGAATTAGCAACCTATTGAGGCAAAGTGAGAGCTATAATTTTTAAATTATAATCAAACTTCAAATTTGAAAACTATAGTTTCAAAATTGAATTTTTTTTTAAAAAGAGTTTGCAATAAAAATTAAAAAACTTGTGATAAAATTTTGATCACAAAAGTTTGCAATAAAAATTAAGAAAGCTGCAATAAATTTTTGATCACA